>VXAZ01008974.1:213752-294481 GCA_013399875.1 Gymnorhina tibicen | reverse complement strand
GACTACGGCTGGAAAATAAATCCAAACCCTGCGATTCCCCAAATATTGCGCGCGTGTACCCCACCTTTGTGCGTCAGGGAGGAGAGCGGGTCCTGGGCGCTTTGGGGAGCGATCGCGAGGGAAGCGCGGGGCTGGGCGGCCGCTGCCCTCAGCTCACCCCCGCGGTTTGTCCCCAGCGGGGCGCAGCCCCTCTACCCCAGCTCTTCTGAGCGATCCCCGGCGCATCGCCCCCACCCTTCCCACCCGTGCCTGTTCGCGGGGGAAAATACACCCTCCGTCCCTGCTGACAGCGGCCGCGTATCATCTCTTTTAACTTCTGAAATAATCATAAGCCCCGCAGCCGAAGTGCCCTAATGTATTTGCCGCGATGTTTACGGGTTCTTTAGTAAATAAATATTTTATCTGGGAGCCGTAATGCCGGGGATTATCAGCAAAACAGCGTGGAAGGCGTCCACCTTCCCATCCGACTACGGATTTCTTTCCTCTCGGTGCCTGCTTTCCCTCAGTGACTCAGTCCCGCGGGCAGCTCTCGGCAGCGGCAGATTTTTGGTAGCACCTTTGCCAGGGGCCGCGGCCCGCCCCGGCCGCGGGGTCGATCGGAGCTGAGAAAACCAAACCATGACGGTGCTGCGGCAGGAGCCGCCGGCACCCTCTGCCCGGGGGGGTCTCCGCGGGAGCCGCGGCCCAGGGTGCGCTCCCAGGCGGGCGGGGGCGAAGCCCGCGAGCCCTCGGGGGAGCTGCAGGGTCCCCCCGTGACCGGAGGGACCGGCCGGTGGGTCCCGGCCGAGCCTCGGGCTATTGAAAGCGGGACCCTCCAAGGCGCGAAGATGCGTCTGAAGAGTTCAAGGGGCCCGCTCGCCACCTCGCCTTTACCAAGCACCAGCCTCAATTTCTCTTCCTAGGGAAGCCTGAGAGTTTAAAAGCACGGGGTTTGTTTTTCGGTTTTTGTGGGTTTGGTGTGTTTTTTTTTGCCGGGGAAGAGCTCTCCTGTTTCATTTTTCTTAGTGTTGTCCCCTTAGTGGTTTGGACTTCAGGTATTTTACAGACCCCATCTCTTCCCAGGTGACATCAGCAGCCGGCTTCAAATTCCACTGACAGATAATGCAGCCCAAACCACCGCATAATAAAACCGAACCACTGTATAACTGACTGAAGCCAGACTGAAACTTTGCAAACTCAAATCCAGAGAAGACTAGAACCAGGATGACTTGTCAGAATGTGTATTTCAATGCTCACAAATGCCGTGGCCATTTATTTTTCTGTTGCTTAACCGTGAGCTACTTCAGTTATTTGGTATTTCATAGATGCCGACATACACACACTCTCTGCAAGGAAATTAATAAGATAATTTATGAAGCAAAAAGCAAGCAGTTCACTGTTCTACTCGAGTGGTTCAGTGCATGCAACTTTCCATACACCACCTTCTTTCAGTGTTAAGAGAACAGTTTCATTATTATCAGTTCTAACTAGTGTTTCCGACACTTGTTTCACCAGAGCTCACCCTTCCCTTTCCTGTTCGAAACAACAAAACAGTAATGGACTTATATAGGCAGGAGATGGACCGAAATGCAGATAAACCCTCGGAAATGCTGCCCTGAATTACAGAGCTACACCCATATAGATGCGGAGCTGCAATGAATTCAGTGGTATACTGCCAATCACACGGAAGTGCTAATATATGCCAAAAATCTTCAGTGCACAACTCCTAAACTGGTATAATAGGGGGGATATGCAATGGCAGGTGGTGTTACAGAATCGTCATAGAATAGAGTGAGGTTTGCTAATACAATATGCCCGTCCTTCGCGCTGACAGGTGACAAGGGGTCATGCTGCTAATGAAGGTCTGCTCCGTTGCGGCTGGAGGCTCAGAAGGTGGCTACTTGAAAATCCCTTTCTTCCTCCAACATGGTATATGGGCTGCTGCTTTTCAGGTTACGGCATACACACATTCTTCCAAATCCTCTGTGTAGCTCCTAAAGCACTGGACAAAAATAAGGAAGGATGCCCCAAAAAACCGCATTTTTATTATTCATGTAACATCTTGGTAAATGGAAAATTGTGCCTCCAAGTTAAACTGAGGAGTGAATAGAAAGCAGGGTACCACAGCAAATGCTTATACTACGGTAGATCTGTGTCTCCAGCAGACTCTGTTCAGCTACCCTCTGCAAGATGTACATTTGTCAAAATTAATTTAGAATATGTAAGACTCACTGGTTTGTCTCCCTGCTTACACCAGCCTCTCACGCATGTATACACTGCAGCACTGCGCTAGCTCCTCTCCTGTTCTGCAGTGCCATGTTACCCACGACCTGCCAAACTCTGTCTCCCTCGTGGTGTTACACGTGTGTGTGGGAGTAGAGAGCGGCAGGGATGCAGAGCCCCCCTGGCAGACGAGCCCCAGGGCAGGTCCCACGATCAGCTCCTGCCCCATCTCACCCCGGGCACACACATCCGGCAACAGCGAGGCCTGAATGCAGCCCTCCTCAACCACCCGCAGGTTTGCAGTGGGAATCGCCAGAAAGAACTTCCATTTAACTACACACAGGCAAATGTGGTTTGGTATGTCTCCATTTTCCCAGTCTGATATTCCACTGCCTACTGTGGGGGCAGAGGGAAGGCCATAAGGAGGGCAGCTGCAAAAATCTGCATGTTTCCCTCTGAAGTAAGTGCACGCTAAATATACTTTGAGAGAGAGTTAGTCTAAAATAGTAAATTAAAAGGCCTAAATAAGAAATTTCAAACAAAAGAAAAATCTTTGAATGGTAAAGAGTAAGTAAATACAGGCATAAACTGGAAAATAAGACAATTTTATGGGTTATTTCTTTAGTATGCAAATAAGAAGTCAATTTAAAAAAAATTATCTTCAACAAGAGATGTAGATAGTTTTACAGTATTTGCCTTCCACTACTGCTGCTGTTTATTAAAAAAAGCCCCAAACCAACAGTAAAAAGAAAACTTCTGCCCAGACAAAAGAATCAAATCAGCCTAAGCAACATCCAACACTTGAAAAAAAGAACCCTAACAAAAATTTCCAATCAGTCCCTGCCCAAAACCCAGAGTTACTCCCCAAACCCAGTTATTTGGCTTTGCCTGCTTCAAAACAAGCAGTCAAACCACCTGCCTTCCTGCAAGTGTTTCCCTCTCCAGTCAGTGGAAATGGTTTTAGATGTCATATTCTAGGTGGGACTCTTTCCATATATTTATATATATGGACATCTCATGTACCTTCCCTTTCACAGGAGGGTGGGTTCATGTAACCTAGAACAGCCTCTGTCACTTTAATGTTTATTCTCAGAATACTGCTATTTATGACACTGCTTGTAAGAGTTCTGTGATTCACTTATCAGCAACTGAATTAATTTTCTTAAGGTCAGTTGTCTTCTGTAGATATTAGGGTTTGAATAATACTCAAAGGGAGCTGACAGAGCAAATTTCAGCATTTTTGGTTTTGTACATCCTCAGAATTCAGGACTATGATTTTTTTGTTTTACTGTCTATGAGAATAACTGGTAATCAATGGGAGCCAAATTCCAGTAGAGAATTTTTGCTTTCCTAGCAATTAGTATCTCAGTAGTTTTACAGTGGGGAGAAACAAATGTTTACTAACACTTTTTCTAGTTTATTAATTCCTGCTGTCCTTTCTCAAAAAAGACTGTCCAGAACTTAAGACAGATTTGTAAATGTATTTTTATTATGTTGCAACAATCAAAATATATATGTACTACTGATTTTTTCCCCCAAATATTAAATGAAAACGTAATACATATTTTTCCACATTGTGTTCTTGAATACTTTGGAATCTGTGAGGACCCTGACATAAAGAAACTGAAGCAAATGCACAATTAGAGACTGAGAGGTGTTATAGTGCTGCACTTACATTGCAAATGAAGTCAGATGTCTCCGTTTAATCAAATAGAGCCTCAACAGTCTCTGTTTTGTGAGTATTAGAAACAATAAACAAATATACACAGAAAGCATCACAAACAGTGAATCAGTTATTTAAATACAACTGTATCCAACATAGCAGCTAAACACTGGACAATGTTTGAGGTCATCAGCACATCCACATGCTCTTCTAAATGACGTTTAGGGTCCTGAAATACAAAGGATACATGAGAGGAATGACTGAAACATCTCTGAAAGATTTCATTTACTTCAAGTCTATTTAAGATGTCTGTGAGTTAATGAACTAAATTTTCCATTCTAGGAAGATCTAGCAAATGACTGAATTTCCATGAATAAAATTTTATTAATTCATACTAACAGTTAAGTTGAGGATAGGTTTAGGAAGTAAATTTCTATCCAGCATATCAAGAGTAACCGTGGCAGCTGTGAGTTAGTTTTAAGGACAACACACAACATGTGAATTTTACTATACATCTCACTAAGGCCAATATTTTAATCTTAGTTCTGGTACATTGCAATTTGTTTTCAGATCTTTGCACAAATGTGTGTTCCAATCCTGCAAAGATTCAAGCATCATCTAACACAGTCTTTGAATAGTTGTGTTGCACTCAAGAAAATTAGCATATCTATACCCATAAAAACATGAAACATGAACAATGCCCTGTCCAAATGCTCTTAGGAATTGAGTGTTAAGCCTGAGCAGTTTTCTGAAAATACATATCCCCACACACTATTACTCAATTGATGTAGGCATTTGTGGGCATCTGCATACAACAAGAAGATTATTTCTGGTTGAAAATCATACCCATGCACTTCTTCAGTTTCACCACTGATGTTAAATAATTAATCTCCAAATACTGCAAAAATATCAGGCATACCTCAAAAACACGTCTAAACTTTATTATAGTATTATTGTAGTAATTCTTGTGTGTAAAGAAATTAAAATATGGAAGACAATCGTGCATGGAAATTGTAATTTCTTTAAAAAATGGAATTATTGTCAAAATGCAACGAACCCATCTAAATTTATATAGAAGAGTGCTACTGAATGCTGACCTTCTTAAATAACTCATTTTCAAAGATCAGATAATTCTCCAATATTCTGTTCCTAACAAATTATATACGTAATAACATATCCTCATTGTGAGTGGCTTCTTGTTTACAAAGTTTTTTATCTAAGTTGCATAAAAAACCCCACTTGAAAATTACTTCGCTGAACCATTTTTTTAATTTAAAGAAAACTTCAAAATTTTATCAGGAAAAAAATTATTTTCTTTTTGAAGAACTGTATCAAAATAGAGGTTTTTTCACGTATGCGTAACAACTAGTGAAGCTCAAGTTCTGTTTGAGATGACATCATAACCCTTAAAATACAACCCTTCTTACATATTTTCCATGTATATATTTATGTATGTGTAGGTGTGCATAAACTCCATTGTTCTGAATGCTACAGAAATACATGAGTGACTGAACAATAGTGCAGATGTGTTATGACATTGCTGCTAGAAGCTGACACATAAGAGCAATCCAGAATCTTTTAAATTCTTCTACTGTTACTAGCAATACACTAAGTACTGGTTCTTTAAGGACACACTAGATATTTTAAAAGCTATTTCTTGTTTCCACTGCCCTTCTTGAACACAAGCTCTTACAAATTTGCTTTGCTCTCCTCTTGCTCACAAAAGCACATTTCCTCAACCTTTATGTTGAAATCAAATGGAGAAACAGTTTTTTGTTGAGCCTTTATAAAGACATTATATCCCGACATTGCAAAGGGATGGAATGAATTGAGTTTTCAGTTTCAGCTCTGGTCCTGAACAGTTTGCCTCAAACACCAATACAAAGGAACTCAGCCTACCTGCCTATGTGTGTCTGAGAGCTGAGCATTGACAGTGTGTTCATGAACTGAGAACAGGGGTGAGCTGGCTCTTTTAGCCATGACAGTGTACAAACACCCCCCTACCTCTGTTTCCATGATTACCATTTTTTAAGTGTCTCCACAGTTTGGGTCTCTCTGACACAGACTTGGATATCTTTATGCCTCTTAGAAGAAGTTAAAACAAATGAAGAAGGAAAAGGGAAAACTACTAAATCTCAGCACTGCTCCTCAGCATGTAACGAAAACACACATAGAACACGGCTTGCAGATATTCTGCTGATTACCTACACTCAAAGGCCCCATTCCTTGCACAACCTCCAACAAAAATAAATTTATTATTTGAAGCATTGAGAATATCATGCACGTAGAACTAAAATCACCTACGCACATGTAAAAAATTAGTATTTAGAATGAACGAAGCATATCATTCCACCTCACTCTAATTCATCACACCTCACCTGCTTGCCAACATTTTTTATTGCCAGCTG
Source organism: Gymnorhina tibicen (assembly GCA_013399875.1). Classification (NCBI taxonomy): domain Eukaryota; kingdom Metazoa; phylum Chordata; class Aves; order Passeriformes; family Artamidae; genus Gymnorhina; species Gymnorhina tibicen. The sequence continues at coordinate 288,208 of VXAZ01008974.1, read as the reverse complement.
TTCAGGTGTCATCTTATCTTCTTCTTCAACAGCCTGTGAAAGAAACACAGAAAAGGTCAGTGTTTCAGATTTCGTTTACTTTTTTCTCAAGCCACAGAATCTCAAAATACAATTCTGTTCCTTAAAAAAAAAAAAAAAAATCAAACGGCAACACATTTCAGAAAGTCAAAAGGAAAGGTACTTCAGCTTTTCAGCAGACGTGGTTTTAATTACTGAGTGTTAGTGCAAAAGATCAAGGCAAATACTTATGAATGGTTTTATTGTCAGATATTCACCAAAATGTTAATAAGCAAAAATCTTAAATGAGCAGTATCAATAGTTAAAGATAGTTAAAAACAGCTAGAATCGTAAAGCAGAATCAAACCCAGCATTATCTACACCATTTCAACTACTGGAGATTTGATCTCAATAAATTTTTGTACTGTTTAAAGTAATGTATTTTAATAAATTTTGATACTGCTATGTTGCCTTCAAATACAGTATCTTCCTAAAGTTCATCCACTAACTTAACTACTGAATGTAATACTGAATTTTGGTTTTAAGGACTTCTAAGGAGTTGAAAAAATAACACTTGTTAAGAAATACTGACATGATTACTACTCATAGAATTCTTGTTGAGCTCTAGTACTTGTAAGAAATATTTCTAAGTGTGTCAGTATTAAAACAGTACAAGTCGCTGTGATTCCTCTTACTTACAACATCAATAACAAATTTCTTATCTAAACAGAACACTGAACTGGGCTCTGGAATGTGTTCTAAATACTTACAGCCTATCTACTAGACTGATACAGATAGATAACCTTTACCCTGCTACAGTGATCAAATAGTCCTTGACTGAAGGACTGAAAAATACGACTAACTGCTCATTTTGATCTACAGAAATTTTATATTCTTGTCACTAAGTAAAAATACAAAATCAATGTGATTGCTCACATTTCAAAGCAAAGCGTGTAACAAAACACTTTCACAGTTTAGGGCAAAAAGTCTGGTGGCAATGCCTGAGGAGCTAATGTGGCAGCTTCACACAGAAACCATACGTAGTTGATTAGTATGAACTACAGTCATTCTGAACAAAGCTTGTGATAATCAATTCCTTCTGAAATTAAGCAACTAATTTCTTCACTTCATAAACACAGCCACAGTTATACTATCATTATGGGATATGAATACCTTGTTATAATTCTTAGCTAATTCTAACATCTCCTTCACTACTGTTTCATTGAGTTTGCAATGTTCACTGTAGTCCTGAAGTGTCAAACCTTCCATCCAACTCTTCTTATGCAAATTTAGCAGCATCTGCAAAACAAAACCTCTTTAGAGCATTCATCATAAAGTATTTTCAGAATACTATGAAGATCTCTTTGACAGAAAACCAATTTATAGTAAGAAGAATATAATAAAAAAATATTGATCTTACAATGTCAATGTTTAAATAGAGGAAATACAATCATCAACTATTCTGCTAGAGTAGATGATAGACTTGCATATTTTTTAAAGATTGAAACTTCTTGAATCCTAAATATGTAAATGAGGCATGGAAACATGGGTCACATTTACTTTGACAGCAATATGTAGATTTGTTCTCTGTGATTTGTTATTTTTCCTGCAGGCTGAGAATGCACAATTGCCTTGTAGCAGGGCTAAGAGAAAATTGAATACTTTAGCCACCAATGAGGAATAGCTGAAGCTTTTGGCCTCTGACGAAGTTGAAAAATATTTTAATGCTTGGATTAAATTCATAAAGTAGCTATGTAAGCTTCACTGATGATCTGATCTATATGCAAGTAACTGACAGTTATGATAAAATAAACTTCGAAAGTGACCAAAGCATGACTTGTGTGTCTTTGCCTCATACAAAACAAACAAACATAAAAACCATAAGATAAAATGTGCAGAGGTTTGATGGTGATAAATGCAGGCACTATTACAAATATTTGAAAGGTTTTACTTGCTACTTTGATGTCATTCTTGAAAGAGTAAAGGAATAGCTACAACAGCAATTTCTGTATTTTCACGAATTAAGAAAGTGTATTCTGTAGATCTCCTACACACTTAATGACTGTAGGGAGGACCCTTTCAGCAAACAGTTTCAGCTTGCCTTCAATTTGTGAACATTTACTAGACATTTTTGAGAACAGAGTACTTGCTATCACCTGAATTGAAGTACCTGTTTCGTCCTATGTATAGTTTCCAAAGAAACCTGGCTTTGGAACACGTGAACTGAGTTGAAAGTTTGTGTCATAATTTGTGTTAGCAAGATCTTAGCTACTGACAGAAGGAGTCGTAGGCAAACTGCATATGGATAGTTTAGCTAGGCTATCTTGATTTTAAAATTATGGTTTGGTGTGATGAGCTCTTAATCTAATACATGAAGCATGTACTCTTCTTACTACAGATGGAGATAACAGATCACCACCACCACGAGGGGGGTTTGAGATATGTATGAAGCTGCCTTATGAAAGATGTGAGAGATAGTTGTTGCTTTACAGATTAAAGTTCTCCTAACTTGGTCAAGATTATTCTCCTACTTGCAAAGGTAGTAACTTACTTATGTAAAGCCATTGCTGAAAAGACACACTTGGAACTTCAGACAAGACTGGATTTGCCAAATTGTTGCATTTGAATGGAAACAATAACGCCCTGGAAGCCTCATGGACATTTCCTGAGAGAGCTGGTTTTGTTGAATCAGTTATTCTTTTCAGTAACAGTGAGCTCTTGGAAGTCTGATACTGTCCTACAAAGGGTGGTGCATTTCACACATTCTTTCCAACTCCCTAATTTGCACACATATTCCTCCACTATTTGAAACTGGGGTTTTTTTCTTATTACTTGTACCTCTCTAAAAGTTTGAATTCTGTGAAAAAACTATTCTGACCATTTCATCATAAACTCTGAGATCAACTTATAACCCTAACAAGGCCATGAACATGCAGAGACATATCAGAGAACATATACAGAGGACAGAATCTGGCTTTTCAAGAATTAACTTCCCTAGATGATAAATAAGCTTTTTTTTTTCCTGTTTGTTTTCCTGGTTGCAACTCTCAAGCTAGATTTTGCTTATAACTTGAAGTTTGACGCAAAAGTAACAGAAAACATTTGTTGTCAGTAACTCTGTAGTATTTCTTCTGTAAATACAGGACATCACTGCTTCCTGATATTCAGTGACGTCTTGGGGAGTTCCAATCATACCAGCTGGAAGTACCTTCTGTCAAAGTGATTATAGCAAATAAAAACCCAACATCCCTTGGTTATACATTCCATTTTGGAAAACACAGTTAAAAATTCTCCTAGCTTCAGGAATTCCAGCCTGTGAAAACTGAAGGCAGCTAGTATGTCTTTCAGCTTCATCACTGAAAACTTGAAACTTTGGACAAACTTAAGTGCAGAGAACAGCATGACAACTTTCCATAATGTGGACGAAAATGTTGTCAAACTATTCATATGGTCATTAGAATGTGGTTTCAGAAAGTTTCATCACCGTGACTGTACCTCCAAGTGCTTTCTGGAAGAGAAGCCACCTATTCCAGGAGAGTTAAAACAACTACTGAAAGTAACAGCCATTGAAATCAGAATATTGCCAGAAATCTTAAATAGTTTGTATAATGTTCCTTTTACTCTGAATTAAAGCTGAAACATTTACCTTCTGTTCCAGTTCATTCTTCCTGTAGTTGATGGTGATGGAATAGTAATGTCTGTTTAGTCCATGAATTAGTGCCTGCAAAATTTAGGGGAGAAACTGAAGTAAATCACCCACCACTGAAATGAAGAAATACCAGAAGGAGAAAGCTAATTTCAATACAAACATCTTTAAACATCACTCAAATAAAAGAAAAATCACAAAGAAAAAAATACAGTGACTACAAGGAGATATGAAGTAAATATACCTGGTTCTATTTCTCTTTTTGTGTTCATAAACTGACAGTTATGCTTTCTATTTCTAAACCACAGCTTTTTTTCACACAGTAGCAACTATAATAAGAAAAAATGGTAACTGCCTGCAAACATTTGACCGATACATATGCACAAACATATTTCTCTCAAATCCTTCCTCTCTCAATAAATTTGGTTATCATTCCTATTAAAATATTGTTACAAACAAAAGACTATTTGCTATCTATTTATTTATAACCACTGTCAACATTCCCAAGTTCATTTTCCAGGGTACAACATGAAGAGAGAGTAACTGAAGCAAGTAAAAACCTCAGTTAGACAATGTGCATCAAATTAACTTTGGGTATTAAAGCTAAATTTACTTTTTTAACTTTAAATGAAAAAAAACCCAAACCACCTTTTCCACTATAATTATGCCCTCTGCAAATACAATCTGATCAACTGAGATTAGTTTTAGTGATAGCTGTATGCATGTATTTTCTATTTTGCTCACGCGCATTAGGTATTTCTTTTTACATTTATGCCTTAAGGGTGAGTTTACCCCCCCAAATAGTAATATTTGGGGGGGTAAAATTCTATGATCAATCCTCATCACAACTAAAAGAGTCTATTTTCAAATAAAATTTTACATATGAAGTATACATTTACAAACAAGATGCAATAAATCATACATGAAGTATGCTGAATTAGTGATAAATATTTATTCTGTTTCAAGCATTCCCACCTATTTATGTTTAAATATATATTTAGAGCTATACAAAATGAATGTGTAATTTGCATCTTATGCAACTTAATATTTCAGCATTACAAAATTATCTGTATGAAAGCTGAAAATGGTTTCATACATACATTTTAAACAGATTTCTATTGCAAACACATATAGAAAGATACAAAACTACTTGAAAAGTCATGAGAACCAGCACTTACAGAAAACCATTACTTGTGCAACTTATTTTAATTAAAATTGTAGAACACAGGTTTTATAATCAATAAAGGAATTTATAGTTGAAACTATTAGCAGTAAGTAATTTCCACTGCCATGTTCTTATCACACTCAAAATGACTGCATATGAGGTTTTGGTGTTTGTACATAAACTCAGGTGTAGATATTTATGAAGTTTTCTCAAGCTCTTGAAATTTGACAAACAGGTTTGCCTTCTCCCACTACCCTTTAAAAGAGTGGACAAATCTAAAAGGTAAACAACTGTAAAACAGCTGTTGATAAGGTAACACAAGAAAAAAACACACACACAAAAAGGGAATGAAGCCAAGGCATGTACTATTCTATTATACTACTTCCTGAGATTTTAAGTAATGTCTTATAATTCCTGCTTCTAGCCCAGCTGAAATCAGTATTTAGTTTGCTTCTTTGCTCAGCTGGGTCAGAATTTTATTCATGGCTTAAAATAAAAGCAAAACAACACTGTGAGAGCTCTTGCAGCTTTAAGAACAGAGTATTATTTAAAACTATGATTTTTATCTTAACAGTGACATTTGCAACAGCTCACTGCCAGCTTGCAGAAAATCAACACAAACAAAAACTATCCATTTTAACAACAGAAACCCAAAATCTCATGGCCAAAATATGCCACACTGTAGTGACAGTGATCTTAAGATAATGAAGCTGAACAATACTACAGGGGTTTCCAAGGGAGAGCATTACACATGGTCTAGAATAGCCCAGTTAGAAAAGCCCTGAAACATGCAAGCATGGGCTTGCCTACATCCAATCAAGAGTATTAGCTGCTTATTTCATATTCATTACTGTTCGCAGTTTTGACCAATTCAAAAATCAAAAGTACAACACAGCCTCCTGAAGCAGACACTCTTTAATTTTAAGACTCTTTTTTGCTAGTATTTTTATCAACAGCAAAGGGTTTCAATGTATTAGTAACAAAAAACCGGCTGATCTTTTCCAAGATGGGGTACAGTGGTCTAGTACCTCCCAAAGGATGGCTCTCTCAGAGCACAAGTTTAGCCCTTATTTCAGTTTTGCTCTGACTAGTGGACGGTCTTTTTCTTCTTTCTAGGATGTTTACCTAGCAAATATTACTTCTATTGTTCAAGTAATGGAACAAAAAGCAGGAACTGGGCTCCGTGGTTTCAAGGAAACATGCCTTTCAGAATACATAGTAAGGGGGGAAAGCTTTTTAAAGGAAAAAACATTGAGGCAGAAGAATGACAGGGATAAAAGCATTTATCACTCCAGAGGATACTTGTTTCAGGACAGAAGCTATTTCTCAATATAAAGGCTTGCTTCAATGAAGACCAAAACTTCTGTCTTTCTAGCGGAAGTCAACTTCAGAAATCAAACTTTGAATATTTAAGTTTCACAAATGTGTATTCAAAAGAAACATTACAGCAGAAGCCAATCTGGCAGCCATTTTATCCATTGAATATTCTCCTCCACCATTTTTTCAGCAAATTACTGCATTACATAAAAATCAGAGATTAATTATTAAATTAATACACATTACAAGGTTTAATCTGGATTACATAATAAGCAAGAACCTCTATAAATTTAGAGTAAAAAGAAAAGAGAGAACTTTTTCCATAATTTACTTGAGAGTAACTTATCTTGAAGAAAACTGAGATGTTGATAAGCAGCAGATTTTAAATTGCAGGACTGAAAACAGTACCTGTCTTGCATCACATGTTATGTCATCAAATGTCACTTTTAAAAGTTTGCATTTCCATAAATTTATACTTGAACCTTTGCTGTACACATTAAATACATGCATTCACACTTAGGTAGCTAATTTAGGGCTCAATTTTAAACCCTCACATATACATCTCCATTGATGAATCACATCAATTATAAATGCATGTGGAAAAATGCAATAGAGAGAACAATAAATAATTTCTAACCTACTGTTTTAAGCACCTTTTGATGAATATATCTTGCAATTTACAGGACTATCAGGACTAGGTTTACCTGAATAGATGGCTTGTTTAAGTGACCCAGATTTGAAGTTGTTTGTCTTGGTTCATGTCCTAAGACCATCATATTAGCATTGATCAATCTGAAGGCATCAATAACAACCTGTAAAAACAAGATGTCAAGTCAATTCTTTTTAGAAAATGCAACTAATAGAGCCAAGCAACAGTGGACAAGGCACAATCAACTCTCATCTGTTTTTGGCCTTTATCCAGAAAATCATTTAATTATAATATTAATAAAAAAGAACCTCCTGCTGGCTATGTGATCAGCACACCACACTACCTTGTATTGTAAGGTGACACCAATTATTACCTTTTCCACGGAACTGTAAGTTTTATATACATTATATCATCATATAGCATTGAATTTTATGTACACTTACTCTAAGACTCAAAACTATGCATATGTTTGTCACCTAAATCTTATCCAATCAAAATGAATGACAGAGAGAGACTAAAACTGAAAGTGAGCACAAGCTAAGGGACCAAGTCTAAAGCCCAGTCCTGTCACATCAATTATACTACCACAATACTTGAAATGACAACAAAATTATAGCCAGCAAGGAACTTGCCCCATGTATTCCCTTCTAGTCAGATGCTTTTTGCTTCTTGTGACTACAAAAGGGTCTATAAACTGTCTGATGGATTAAAAAGTCCTTGTCAGTGTCATGCTCAGGAGTAAAAAATAGAGTAAAAGAAAACCAAGGTCATTTATGATTTAAAGGTACACAGTAGGCAGTATTCAGTGCTATTTTATTGCAAGTATTGTAAACCCATCACTGATTCTTGCTCTGTCCTGTGCTATATTTCTCTATGAAAATTTCGGAAAGAGAAATTCATGGTCCCACGCATCTAAACCCCATCCCTATCCAAAACCTACAGGAGCTGAAAGAGACCTTAGAACATACCAACAATACACTCAAACCCACTCTTATTGTGTCCGGACCAACACAGGTTCGTAACTGCAAGGTAAGAATTCTTGTTTAGGTTCCAGTCTTTTAAACAGTACCAGTGCACACCCACTAAAACAATACCAGGCAGACACTTTGCAGGCATCTTGTCTGCATATGTTTGAAGAGTTATTAACTTAAATCTCCTTTTAACAGCTTTTCTATAATAATTTTTATTCTTTTCCTCTCCATACTATGAGCTGGACAACAACAGATGCATTTACATGGCTGGTTTGATAATTTGAGGAATTAGACTTGAATCTTGTTTACGTTGAACAAACAAGCAATCAACCACTGTCACTGAAAGTCTGCATTTAAAGTGACATTGGGTCTCCTACCTTGTTCCAGCATTTTCCTCTCAATTTACACAAATATTAATAACTAAATAATGTGCAGTTTTCAGGATTACAAGATAAATATTGAGGTCCTTCGTGTGGAAATTAAATTAATTGGCAAGTATTTAAAATAAAAAAACCATCAGGTGTAAACATAAAAAACCCACAAACTTATCACCTGTTGTATTTACTTTTGAGACCCAAGTGAGACGGTGTTGACTGACTGAGTGCCACTAAGGGCTATAGCTTGGTCTCTCAGCTGCTGGCCAGATCCACCTGCATATGCCATGTCTTCAAATTGCATGCAGAAAACCTTCCAAAAAAAGATTTTCTTTATTAAAAATGCTCAGTTGTGACCCAGTTAAAGTGAGTTACCAGTGACTTTTTTCCCCCTGAACAATAAAAAACCACAATTCAGATTTAGAATGCAGCAGAAGTATGCTGATACCAATGCTACAAAAAAAGGAATTACATTTAGAAGAATTTAATTCTCAAAAATATCTAAAATAGTTACTATATATCTATACATTCTTTCTCATAACTAAAGAAGTAATCCGTTTATTTTCCTTTTTTACCATTTTTCTCTATCACAGAACACTTGTGACAAGCTTTTTTATGTATCTTTGTATTCCATTTTAACCAGATGCTCTAATTTATCAGCACCTGGAAATCCCAACCATAACAAACAGGCAGTATAAGTTAAAAAGCTAAGCAAAGCAAAAAAAAAAAAAAAAAAACGAAAAAAAAAACCCCAACAACAAAAAAAACACACTACAGATTCTCCAGAGACTAGCTAGATAACGGAAAAAAACTAAGGAAGCAAAAATTTACCCTGAGGAGCAAGTAACGTGAACTTGGCAGTATGCTATAATGACAAGCTTACTAACAGCCAAGCTTCTAGACCTGAATTTAACTGAGAACTTCACTAGACAATGTTGAGCTTATCAAAAAAGAATGGTATTGTGCAGCATGGATTTGTTTTGGGACTTGAGCCATGTAAAATAAAAAAAATTATTAAACTTTGTTTGTATAAGAAAGTTCAACATTTCAGTTAGAGTTTTCAGATTAGTTAAATTTCACATTAAAATACGAGAACAAGTTGCTGAATTATTTTTGAGCGTTACTGAATATTGCTCAAACATCTTAATTCTGACCAGAAGTAACTTTCATTATGTTTCAGGTACAAGCTGAATGGGAATACACTGCACTCTCTATCTGTCCTCCTGAAGGAATGACATGCAAGTATTTCCTACGTAGAAAAAATAGAAATCTAACAGAAAGCGGTATGAAAAACTGAAATCACAAATATTATGCTTTTAAAAGGGATAAAATTGCAATTCCTACATTCTCAGAGGGGTACAAAAAGTACATGTGCAAATGCTATTTTTCATCTTAGTTGCACTCTGATGACCAATGGTAACTAAATACTTTAACTACACTAAGATTAAAGGAATTTGCTGCTATCACTATAGCAACCATCTTAAAGAAACTAACATGCTCAGCAACCTGGAGGCTAAATTTAGACCTAATACACAATAAAAACATAAATACAACAATAAATCCTACATATTCATTTCTATGAAATGTAGTTGCTTTTTTTCACAGCAAGCATAAATCAGTCCCGCCTTTAGAGGATTACATAAAAATAAACAGACTCATTAATGTCCAGTGTACTAATGAGCAATGGGTGAAGTAGGTGTTAATTATACCACAGTAAGATCCAAGAAAAAAGCCCCAGTGAGCACTTGGAGGTGTGTACAAGTTGAAGTCTCCTCTCTATGTTTGTCTATTTCGAAGTACAGAATGATGCAGGCTGATGTCAGAAACACGGTCAGCCCATATTCTAGGATGGAAACTTGAGACGCAGTATTTTGAACAAAGAACTTCTAAGGATTAATTAAACCCAGCACAAACCACCACTCGGTTGCTTGGATTTTTGTTGCAAAAAGTCAGTATTTCCCAACCACAAATTTTAAGCTTTCATTGTACTTAAATTCCCTACATAATATAATGCAGCATGTACTCTTTTAATAATAATTTGTTTCCAAGCTTCATGCTAAATTCCTTTTCTACAAAGACATTAAAAAGTTAACCAGAAGTCTATGCTATTGGGATGTTTTCCAGAAATTTGAAAGTAATTTTTTTTTTTAATGCACTTCCGTAGTGCAACTCTTTCACCACTCTGACCATTTAATTTTTCCTTGTGTAAGTGTCTCCAGACTTTTCAGAGGTCATTTCAACAGCAGACAGCTTATAACAAAACCATTAGCAGTTTGGCTAGCTTAAGGAAACCTCTTACTTTCCTTTTTTGTTTATTATCACTGCATGAATCTGCAGCATATGAGAGTTTATAATTTCTCAGGCTTGTTAAATTCATGTTAAAGGTCTGTTTTCTTGTTGAATAAATTTTGTTCATATAATGCTGCCTATTTCATATACTGAGTCTTTAATAGCACCTTTGGTCTATGCGCAACTCACAGATCAAAACAGAGGACTAAAATAGGGGTTGATGATGCTATTTACATGTGTGATTCCTGCTGTCTTCTTGTTAGTAGCTTTAATATAATAGAAGACCTTGTCTGTTTTGTAATTAACACATCTTTACTGGAGAGATATTTGGAAGTGATTGCTGTGAATATACTGGTTAGTAAAATAAACACAATCACACACCACTTTCTGTTATCAGACAAATTTGTGAATTGTACACATTATACTCCAGATCAACAAACTGTGATATAACAGCCAAGTAGAAGACACATTTATATAACCCTTTATTTTTCTGAAAATATGTATTCAATCTGACCTTGCAAATATAATTAGCTTGTGGGATGTGTGGATTTCAGTACCATGGATGCTTTACTAATTGCAGTTCTTGGAAATAGATACTAAATATTTGGAAGCTGCCAATACAAAATAAAAACTACATCTTTTTGTACATCTGTCTTAGCTTCAAAATGCATAATAATCTAAAAAACAATAACCATACAGCATTTTTTTAGCATTTGCCTGGGGTCAACAGCCCACACTAGAGTCCATATAATGTATTTTTAGAAAGAAAATTTACAATTCTGTTCTGTGTAAATTTCAGGACAGCTATAATTAACATGATTCAGATTTACTCACAATCTAAGATGAGCACTGGACACCTCAACTGCTAGCTAGATAAAAATTTGGCCTCTTATAGTCTCCACACAGTTATTAAAAATAATGGCTTGGTTAAAATTTAGGATGTTTAGTAGCCAGACTTCTTTTAGCTTCTCCTGAAAGTGTGAATATTGATATATATATAAAATCAGTTTTTCTAAAACAGTCCTCATAACTTCGTGGGGTATTTAAAAAGAAAAAAAAAAAGATTAATTCAAGAGTACTTTACACGCTTGATTCTTAAATACCTCCAATATTAAATTTCCAAACAATACTGAATGAAATAGTCCTGTTTTTCAAGTCCCACTACATTTTAGTGGTAAACTTCAGTTAGGAGTAAGCGAGCCTTTATTGTTTAAATTTTAAAAAAAATCTAACATCAATATTTTTCCAGTGAAGAATCTATGGCATATGGTGACTATCTTTAAAAATGCATTGTATCCTTGGAATTCAAATAGTGACGTATTGTTTATGCCATATGTTTATGAACAAGCATACCAGTGCTGCAAGACAACTGCAAAGGAGAGAGTGTGGTTATGCCAGGTGTGGAAAAAGAAGTAATGTCCCATCTAAAATCTCTTTTATCACCTGCAACTGACCTGTTATCAACTGCTTAGTTTGTTTCTAGATTCTTTAAAAATGAAATGGAACACGTGACCAGAGAAGTGCAGCTCAGGTTTATGACCATTTCGTTATTTATGCTGCCATGGACTGTTAGACAACGACAAGTGAAGAACATCTTCTGTCCCCTGCAAGCCCACAACATAAAAAATTCAAAGAAATCGTACTTTTTATGCCATTTCCAATGAAAAGCACTAAGAACTGAAACTGACTCATGCCAAATGCATATCACTGAATTGCTGTGATTGTGAGCTTGAAGTTTGCAACATGGAAATTATTTATAAAATGTCAATTTTAGCTCTGGAAAACATATTCCTAGGAGTATGTGCATTTTCCTTCTCTATCCTTGGAGAATTATTTACTTGTGGTCAAATCTGCAGTACAACTTCAATATCCATACTGGAAGGGGAAGAGAACTACAGCATAATACATTTATCTTGACAAGTGAGAGCATGCATCCATAACTCCCAAGTAGCTGAGCCACAAGTTTTAAAGCTATATGCCTTAATGAAGATAAATGGACTATTCTACATCCACCACAGCAAAAGGAAATTAAACATTTAATAGTTTTCAATGAAGTCTTGGAACTTTCTGTTTTATGGAAGGGCATGAACTGAAGTAACCTATGTAAATGGTTTAGTAGATAAACATACATTACTTAATTAAATCACAACAAGTCCAAAGGACATTACATAACAAATTTTAGAACATTAGCATTGATATTAACAATTTCAGCACTCCATTAAAAAAAGAGGAAGTAAAATATGCAAAATATGTTAAACTGGATACATATAACTACTCTAGAAAATGTAACAAAACAGTGGTGCACTATCAGTAATAAAACTTTGTAGTTTGTCTAGGTTTACACAGCCTGAACTGAAAACACCAAGTGGCCCACACTGTGATGCAGATGCAATTAATCTCCTACAAAGATGATTCTCCAGGAAAAAGAACATCAATCTTTACTGAATCAACAGTGATCAAGCCCAGCACAAACATACAACTTCCTTACTCTCCAAACCAGGCTCTTTCCTATTGAAACTCAGTCCTTGCCTAGATCAAACTAGGATGTTCCTGTCCAGTCAATGGTAAGAAATAGCATAGTACTGTGAGAGTATGTAAATGTACTATACACAGTGCAAAATGTTCAGAAATGTACTCTTGATACTCCAATCAAAATTACATACTGCAAAGTTATGTTAACCCATTTTAGAATTTTTCCCTTTACAACAGAGAAGTATTAGCAAATCCAGTTCTAACAATGGAAGTTGTTCCAGGTATAAAAGATTCTGACACAAAATTGTAGGCATCACATTTTAAAATACATTTTCTTCTAAATGCTATCTGCATACTAATTCACAATAAACAGACATGTCTCTAAAGTAGTGACAATACAGTCAATTTACAGTTTTGTTGGTTTTAATTACTAATTTCAATGGTGTTACTAATTTTTAACTGTACCCTGAAGACTGTTGAATTCACTTGTGTCTAGGCAAGACTTAATATGGCAAAGATCAAGACTGAAGTGGGTGGAGGAGTTGGGTATGTTAAAAAAGTCTTGTTAGGTAGCTCCAACCTGCTTACAGGTCTCACAAACTTAATTCTTAATGGGCTATTTTAAATTTCAGGCATTACAGCAGTGTCACCACACATCTGATTTTAAGAATTGCTCTTCTTCTGCCTTCTTAACAAACAAAGTCTCTAAATCCTGTGGCTAATTCAAACAAAGAAGGGAAAAAGACAAGTTCAAAAGAAAAATAATAGCACTTTGATAAAAGAGTGGAGGTTTAAAACCACGCAATCTTTCAAAAAACTAGAGTAAGACATGTTCAGTTGAAGAAAATCTTGAAGCTAGATGGTAATTCCAATATTGAGGAAATTAATTGTTAAATCACTGTCTGCTATTGGTTTCAGTGTTTCAGACTAACAAGTAATTACCAAATTATGAAACCATTCACACACATATTTGCCTTGATAAACTGGGAAGATTTGCAGCACAAAAACAGAACTCACCAATCTGAAACAGTGTAATATACAGACAATCTAAACTGGAACATTAAAGTAGCAAAAGAGGTGAAAACTACTCACAAATCACTATTTTTTTATGGTAAGCACTCAACAAAATGACCATCTATTACTCTGAAGAGTAAAAAACTGAAATCAGGTATTAACAAACCTGTAATGTTCATATACAAGACTAATTACACACAGCTGTCACCTAGATTTACAAGTACCAATGGACAAAAAAGGGGAAAGACATTGCTAAAACAAGTCCTCCAGCTCTCCTCAGGGTCTTCGTTTGTATAAGGAGGACAAAACGAGTATGTATCTTTCTCTTTCTCCAGCATGATAAGAGTCATTTTTTCATACATCAAAAATTAGTAAAAGAACAAATGATAAAGTTCAGCACATTTTTTACTCCTTTTAGAAGAAAATTCTAAAGATCTCATAAGTTGAACAAAAGAAAGCAATTTTCAACTACCAATGAAAAGAAACCACATGCACAAAATTGTTTCAGACTACAGCCCACATTCTGACTCTTTCAAGTAAAAAACCTTCCAGTTCCAGAAGAGCTTGCTTGGGCAACAGAACAAGGTTCTTCAATGATGTATGTGGCAGGAGACAGTAATAATAAACTGAAAAGAGGAGCTGCTGACCATATGCATACAAGGGGGAAAAAAACAACTGCAAGAAAAATAAAATATTGGAACAGCAATTGCCATGAAGCGGTTGAATCTCAAGACTCAAGTGGACAAAACACTAAGTGAGCTGATCTGAACTCAGTGTTGACACTGTGCTCAGCACAAAGTTGGGCTAGATGATCTACAGAGATCACCCTCAACTAGAATTACTTTGGTTTTCCAGGCTACCCAAATGTACATATTTTTTCTTCTTTCACCATCTGAATGAGTTTAAGATAAGGATAAAGTACCACAGCAAAATCCTCTTATGAAAGAGGCAGGATCTGGTTTAAGCACAAGATTAAGATGCATAGCATATTTGTTTTTATCTGTCAGAGGTGACTGAAACAAAATTTATTAAAATGTCATTGCAAAGACAACTATTTTCCTCAGCAAACAATTAAAAAAAAGAATTTTGCCATAAACCAACAGATCTTCCTACAAATACTTCTGACAGTGCCTTGCTAGGAAAAAATATGGCTCAACAGAAATGAAAGTTTGCTGTATGAGTAAGAGATTTTGCTACCAATCCTGCTAAACACCACAAGTGCCAATAAGCTTCTCAGATGTACAAAATGGACTTCTGACAATTTTGGATATTTTACTGATCTTTATGCAAGCAATTATTAATCAAGGGAAACCAGTTAACTCTCTCAGAAGAACAAATCATTTAAAATGGTGACTTTGTTATACTAAAGACCTAAAGTTGAAAACAGTTCAAAAAAGAAAACACCACCTTTTTCTTTTTTAATTTAACAATACCATGAGTGCAACACAGTAAGTTAATGCTTTTGGAGTTAAAGATACTATGTTACAGTGGGTTTAACGTAGTTATATTTTCCTTAAGAGGTGATGAACAGCTGCTAAGTTAAGGTCCAAAAAAACACACTTATTTTTAACATTTGGCAAAGGTTTATGGTTCTCTGTACAGACATTTCAAAGTGTATGTTGGAAATAAATATGAAATGTCAATATTTAGCTTTATTCCAGATCTTTAATGAAATTACTGCTTCTGTGAAATATTCTAAATATGTATTACAGCTTCCATTGCACAGATTGGAAAACTGGAGGGGATAACAGAAAGGTTTATTAGTAAGTATAAAATGAAACAACAGCTAGCCAGGTTGCCCCACTGGCCATATTTCAGCATATTTACTTTGACTCCATTCAAAGAAATCAAGCTAAAAAAAAAAGTCAAAACAAAGCTTTTCCTCTCTGGGTTTTGAGAACACTGACCTTCGGTTAAAGCTCACAGATCTGCTGTGAGTTTATTTTACAGACAACTGGAGCACTATTAGCCTAAATATTGCAAAAGATGGTACACAGTCATGAAAAAACATACTTTGTGTGCAAGAATATGTAGGTAGAGTAGTAAGATCAGTATTTAGAATTACTTGTCCTTCATGTGTCCTACTATATTTATGTAAAAATATCCCAGTATTAAAATGGTCATTAAAGCTGTTGGCATTTAATCCACAGATCTATATGAGGGGTGTATTTTTATATAAGGATTTTATGTGACTTTTTATTTTTGTTCATTGGCTTTAAGACATAAAATGACTGTTGTTTTTTTTAAATGGATGAGAATTACAGGTATACGTATCTTTAAACTGCAATCATACAGCCCTGTCCTATGTAGAAAACATGTATGGAGATGAGGCAGTTAACAAAGAACTTAACAAGTTTTCATTTTCTACAGTAACAGGGCAAACTGCTTTTTAATGTTTTAGCTAGTCAAGGTGAACCTGAGGTTCCTCATCAGAATTCACTGCAACTTTCTGACACATGAAAATAACCTCTGCCCCAGTTACTCTTCACTAGCACAACCATGACTGCTTCACTGACCATAAACCATAGCAATTTATACGGGCATGGACCTGCCCCGAGGCAAGTTTAAAATCAGCTAATGTGTTACTTTGGGCTTTGCTTTTAAATACATCTAATCTCAGACAAAACACACCATATTAAAACCTTCTATGCCACATGTCCACCATATTTTTTTGCCAGACAGTCATGCTAGTATAAGGTATAATGAGTAACGATCTTGGACTCATGTAGCTAACGCCCACCAGCACAGTGGTTACTACATCAGCAAAATTACCTCTGTAAGTGGTTCTTCATTTGCTGGTGCTGACAAATCCAGATACTTCCCTGAAATAGGCTGAGTTCGAGTTCTCTAGCACACGAAGAGGCTCTGGGTGCCATAATAAGTTAGCCAGGCACATGAAGCACTGAAACCTGACCTAAGAAGCCCCCTTGAACCCTAATATAACTGTTTTTCTCTCAGTTCATCTAAAATCCAAACACATTTTAGTATAAGTGATCTTGCCAACCAGGATCATAAAAGTCAAACACATTCCACATCTTCCAAATCAAGAAGTTAATTACAAGTGGCACTCATAATTTGGGAGATTCTTTTTATTTCTAAGCTTTAAAGGATGCACTTGCCAGAAACATGACAGATGTAAATTTTTTTTAATGTGAAACCTGAGAACGTAATTTAATCTGACTGTAGCAGCTAAAAATGTGTATGAAAAACAAACATTACAAGACTTCCAGTAATCTCAAGTACTGGCAGCAATGCCATAAGAGCAGCTGTAACTGAGAAATGCTTAGATGGACAAAAATTTATTCACATTCAAAATAAATGTGCCAAAGATTACTTTACTGAAGAACTCAAAGATCTCAAAGATAGACATCTATGTCAAACAACAGTGGTAATAAAATTATTTTAAAAAGAAGCACTTAGTCAGCAAGTGTGTTATAACAGTAGTGCGACTTATTGGGAGGCTTTTCTTCTTAATGGATTTAGTAGCTATTGAGGTCTAAATTAATTACTAGTAATAGTTTTGACAATTTTATTTTGACAAAATAAAAAGAATCCTATTTCAACATTTCTATTGGAGTGGGAAAATAAAAGTTCTACGAAAAGTAAGTTAGGAATAATTAGGTGTTCTACTGCACCTTTTTTTTCCCCCCAAGACTACCTGTATTTTCTTCTACTCTTTATGCAATTTAAAAAGGAACAAAATTTATACAGATGACTAATAGCTTCCAAAGAACCAGAAGCTAGTAATTTTTCAATTGCCTGTTACATAAACATATTTGGTGTAAAATTCAGAATTAAAAAAAAAAAACCAACTGAAAATGCAACTGTAGCTTCAGAACATTCTGCTATGAAATTAAGAGAACTCATAGTGTTTGGTAGCTTTAATAAGATCTGCCTCACAGGAAATATGATACTACAGTTTTATAGAAGATGAACACTTTTAAAATATTTATAAATTTACATGAATATCATCCATATATACCATGACGCACTTCAGTAATTATTCTACAATACAATGGGAGTGCATGCTCAAACAAAACACCTCAGCAGTATTTTAAAGCAGTAAACCACCTAGCCAATTTCTGTACGTTCTGTAGTTTTTCTAATCCACTCTCCCTGTGGTTGAGCAAAATCGAATTGCCTCTCACATTTGCAGACAGCTCTGTGAAGGTGATAATAGAGCTGCTCCCTGCTGTCATGAGGCAGGAAATAGGAAAATGGCATATGGGGCTAGAAAGAAATAAAAAGAGAACTAAACAAGAACAAAAGAGATTTCAACAAAGGACAACTATAACCCAATATGCTTTGCAAGTTAATCTCTTTTCATAATAATTTCACATACTTAATCATTTATCTGCATACTTCTCAAAAATCCAAATGCTTAATATCAACTTCTCTGTAAAGTTTTATTGCCCAAAACATTTGGAATAGAAATTTTAATACAAATCATCATATGCAATGCCTGCAAGTCAATGCCTTTTTAGGACCCATGTTAAGGGGCTGAACCTATTCCAATCTGTTAGTAATTGATCTTTGATTTCGTAGCTAAAATGTAATATATAAAACAATGTACACTTGGATTATTAGTTGTAAACCTGTTGAGTGACACCTAAATAGCAAAATATTGAGAGGATTATGACTGGTTATGTGTACTGACGATATCAAAGACTTCCAGCCTATTTCAGGACTACTGATGTAAGATGCAGAACAAACTGGAAATCTTTTCATTTACAATAAGATTTTTGTTTTAATTTTTTTTTAATACAGTATGGGCCTCCAAAAATCAAGTACTTACACATATTTACAGTGCTTCTATATTAAATCTTACTGAAGTACCTTCAAAATAAAAAGCAAGCCTACTATACCTTTCCTTTTACACTCTGAATGGGATCCACCACCACAGCAACAGCTCTTTCTGATAAGGCTTCAAAGCTCTGCTGAGTATTGATATCTACACCAGACAACCAACAGCCAAAGCCAGGATGACTATGGTACCAACCAACTACCATCTCAGGTCTGAAAGAAAAACGACATTGAGATTCTTAAAAATATAAACACCTATCACAAGAAGAAATAGGAACATATCAGGGCATAAATTAGGATAAGCTGTGAAAAAACCACTATTAGTAATATTTAAATTACTCACCATAGTATGGTGAAAACATGGACATGAATAAATGCCATTAAAGAGGGCTATCATTAAGGGATACACATTAGCAGTGGTAGCTTTCAGTTTTTCACCCTGTTACCACACCTTCCCTGAACCAGTTTTTACCCTTTCAGCACTTGAATAAATATCCACTCTTTAACTCCTTGGCATCGAAGGTTGAATTTTCACGGCAGAAAGTCCATTTCAGACATGGACAACGGGAACCAATGGTGGGAAAGGATTAAATATCAATTAAACCAGCAGTAGAACCAGGAACTCAGTCAAAAAGCAATTTGCACTGTTCTGTTCAGCTGCTGAGCCTTTTGCTAACATTAATTTTGAAGTTTTTCCCACAGTAAAAGAATTTGAGCAAGCAGACGACAACTGTTGAGAGGTAGGAGTGAAATAAAAATTTGTTTAAATTCTAGGATCTTTTACAAAATTATTTTCCCTTTCTTTTCATTAAAATTGAACATGAGTAAGCTGTAACTCAAAAATTTTTTTTGATCTTATTTAAAGGGTTAAATAAAAAAATCAATCTTTTAAGCAGGTACTGTGTAGAAATCGCCTGTGCTAAACTGAGCAGCATTCTAGTCTTTCTGGGCGATAATCAAAGCTGTAGGTTTAACAGGAGTGACAATCTCCTGACAATTGAAATGCATGAGGGGGACTCAATTATGTGCTACGCTACTCACCTGATTTCTAGGGCAATTCTTTATTTTTAAACATTATTAATAGCCCTTAGATCGCTAGTTTTGCAGAAAGCCAGCTGTTTCTTCTAAAAACCGTGGAGGGAGTACTTGTTACTGTCAGCCCTCTTTACAGTGACTTACCTTCCCGTCTGTTTCAGCATATCCAACATTTTTGCTTGAAATACAGGATCAACTGCCTCCACACTGACACCCTAATTTAAAAGACAGACAAAAATCATAGTAGTTGTGCATGAAGCAATATTATCTTTTCACTTGTAACTTCACACAAACAAAAATATTCATAAGCATTTGTTTAAAAAGGCAACCTGAACACTTCAGTACTACGTAACAGAACTCCCTTAAACGCAAAATATAATTTTTAGAAATTTATTTCAATGTGATTTTTAAAATGCTAGAAGATTATTTTGAATTGCTTTTTAAGTAATCTTTAGTATGAGTAAACATGATTAAACAGGCATAGGAATTCATATTTTTCTCCTCTGTTTGGTCTGCAAACAGTGACCTGTTGTTTCTCCCAAGTTCAGCACTACACATTTTATTCAAGATAAATATCACATATCAGATTTTTGCAGATTTTTATATTATGTATATGTATAGAATAAACTCAGGACAAAAGAATTTGAAAGTTCTATGGAGTGCAGTTCTGAGTTACAAAGGAATCATCCCATGTTTGTTTTAAGAACATTTCATTCTAGTTACACAAAATAAAGCATCATAAATTCCAATTATGCCCTTCCACTCATCTCTTTAATCTGTTCATAAAATGGATATTCGTACTCAAAAGTTAAATACATATTTTTTTCAAATCACAGAAGTATCATAAGAGACATGCAACTAAGATCTGTCGAAGAGAGCAAGTTTGACGCATACCTAGTTTGAAGTTTATCTATAAATTAAGGGCATGCTACACTTCTGATCAAATCTTTTTACATTTTGAATCTTTCTGCTGGTTCATAGTATATGAGTTCTGAAAGTTATGCATTTATGTCTTATAAGTCATGTTATACCAATATATTTATACATGCATAAGGACATAACATCTGCATATATTGACAGACACACTTAAGTAACTAGCCTTTGCTAAAAAAGAAGTTTTGACTGCATTTTTTTTTTACTAAAACCCTTTAAGCATTAGACTTGTTTGTATTATAACTCGCAGCTTATACCTTCAGATTGCTTCAGTGAGGTAAAGCACAAAAAGCTTTTAAAAATTAAATTTACCAGAATGAAAAAAACAAACAAGCAAATACAATTTTCAAGGTCTAGATGCAAAGAACTCACCGTTCCAGACTGTGGCATTGCAAAAACATCAATCACTCTCACAGTATAATCATCAACAAATTCCCCAAGCATTAGACCCATAACTTCCATAGGGACACCAGCACGACCATGCTTCAACATCTGGAATTAAAACCAAATGACACCATATGTTTAACAGAAGGTTCAAGTTTGATTGGAGGTAGTTCTTTCAGCCTTTGTTGATCTATAGCGAAATTGCAACTGGTAGCACTTTTGGAAACTGTAACAAACTATAAAATAGTAAAAACAAAGCCAATGAAAGCGAACTAATTAAGGTAAGTTTCTGAGGGTTCCAATCAGTATTAATTTATTCTTAAAATTAGTCTGGCCAGCACTTAGGCAACACAAGTCCAATAACTTTGGACAGCTGCCAGGTGCTCTATCTCCAGCGTTATATTCAGACATAGTATGCACACAGAACACTTACCTTCAGCAGTGCAAGGGAAGAGATATAAACCTGTTCCGCTGTATCCACCGCAGGAGCATCTGTTGGTGGCCCCTATAAAAAGAACAATTATTTTCACCATCATTGTTATTCTGCAGTTTCTAAATATTTTCTTTTGTGTTGTGTATTACAAAACTTATAGAAAAATGCATAAGTAATTGTGACTTTGTGGGTTAGATGCAGTTGTTACAAACAAAATACAAAAAACGCACACCCAACCCCCAAACGCTTCTTTACAGCACCTTCTTTCACTAGCGTTATTTTGTAGTAGGTCACCTAGCCATCATCCTGTCTCCCCCCACCCCAAACAACACTGTCTAAAGAGCAATCTTACCAGAACCACTCAAATATAAAGCAGGCAAGTATTACACTGGATACAAACCTGTTACAAGCCATTCAGGCTAAGAGTCAGATCTAAGTTTCCATTAGTCAGCCTTGCTGCAATGCTAACCTTCGTCAGCTGTAAAATATGGCCAGTTCTCCAATTAACTATGTGTTTCTTACAGTGGTGTGAATGTAAATGCTGCTGGGCTAGCATGATTAACTGGCACCAACACAAACAGCAATTTCCCTTTGCTTCATCAGCTTTCAGCTAAAGAGGACCTGCAGATAAAGGCTATGGGAGTACTTTGCAGATACACTGGTACAGTGAGAGAAAAAACGGACCTCTGATCCCTAGGTGGAAAAGCTGTGAACAAAATACTTTGCTCTTTGCCTTATGAGTAGTTACTCAAAAATTAGCACAACTGTCCCAGGTGTGAATGATTGGTTGAAACAGGTTCTGTGTACTGTTGAAACTGAAAAACACAGGAGGCAGCAGTTTAAATTTCCCTTTCTTGAGGAGCAAGAGAAATATTGCTCTTATATACAGAATTGCATATCAACATACCTCATTACAGCCAATTAACAGCACATTCATTACTTTATTACCAAATTGTGTACAACAAATTTTCACTGAAAAGACAGCTTACTTTGGCATGAGGTGATGTAAACTTAGAAGGGCAACAAAGCAACTATGGAGGTATGGCAAAAAAAAAAAGATACTCCACATCAAGTTAAAAGAGGAAAAGTGGTGCCTTTACACAAACACTTTGTAGATTTAGAACTTCGATTCCACAGTTATAAGCAAAATTGGGGGGAAAAAGTTTCTAATAAATTCTTAATTTTTCACTTTAAGTGAAAAAATTCAACACAACATGCATCCACATGACATCAAACAAGACATATCAATCAACACAAGCCATTACTTCCTGAAGATAAAACCGGATACCTAAGTCATCAACACATTACAATTGTATAGGAATAATTCTTTCTGCATACTTTGATTTTCACACACATAGAAAAACATCAGTCTTCAGAATACAGCTTTAAAGACAGTAAGAAAATTCAGTTGTGGGGGTTTTCCCCCCTAAAGTCAATGAATCTATTATTTCTATATCCAATCTTTATATTATAAATCCAGTCTTTGTATTTTGAAATTCACATATATGCATGAATCTGTCAACCACTTCCTAACGGCTTCAAACCTCTATTTCCAACTTTGATACTGCTGACCATCATCTCTCGATATTTGCCCTTCCTCACTTCTTACTACTCATTGCTAGTTCTTCTGTCACTCTGGCCTTTTCATCAGCAATCTTCCAGCAGATTTCCCTGCTTTTCACCTTCCATAGTATTCCCACCAAAGGTCCATTTTTCATCAACCTCACTCCTTCATCAAGTATTTCCCCGGCTTAGCCCTAGTCCAACAGTGAGATACTCCAGTGAAGAAGTGCTCCTCTAGCACTCACGCTGAAAAACTCTATGAGCAGTTCTTCAGAACATTTCCCAGAACCAAGTGCGTAGAGCACCTGCATTACTTATACCAAATTTTCTACAATTAAAATTGTTTGGCTGGCAAAGCTTCAAATGCCCAATCATTTTGTAATGCTGTTCCTATGTTTTTTTCTCCATAAACATGTCAGTTTACTTTTTTAACTGTATCTCTCCTGCTTTAAGTCTATTCACTTAGCAGTGTTCACTTAGAATTTGGAAAGCACAGTCATGTTTCCACTTAATCAATGCTAAGAAAAAAGCCCATGTAAGTTGAGTTTTAATTATGAAAGTAACTTACCAGTTTGTTAACAAAACCCTTTTTTCATACATAAAGCTCTCCCAATTTTCCACCAGTTCTAGACCAGAGATGGTCTGAAGGGAAGATAAAAATAACTAGTAACCTTGTGCTTTAGGAAGAACCATAATACCCATGCTGTGATCACCAAATGCATTCTACATTTGTTCCAGATTTTGTTTAACATTTCACTGTAAGCAACCAACTCATTACACCATTCAGTAATTTTTAAAATAAATAGTGTAATAAAAATCTCCCCCAGATTAGCACAAATAGTTCCATGATTTCTGAAAGGCTAATCTTAATGTTTGACTGAGACTAGCTTCTCAAAAATCAGGAGCTTGAACTGAAGTTTACTCCACATACTATGGCTCTTGAATGAGCTCTCCTCTATGGAATTTCTAGTGTCTGTTAAAATCACACTGACAGCTGTCCTGCAGCTGAGGCATTAATCACAGCTCTGTCCTCTATATAGATGCCTGTGTCCTCGACTTATAAGAGCTTATTCTTCAAGATTTTTCTCATTTTAGGATCAGTCAGTAGATTCACCACTTACAGGGAGGAAACAAAGACAAACATTAATACATTTTCTTTCTGTAACAAGGCAAATGAATCACCTTTAACTTAAGTGAAGGTAGGAATTAAGACAGGGTGTTCCTAATATTTCCTTATGATTTCTATACTCCTTGGAGCATCCAAATGCTCATTTACCTTGATGATGGTCCAGAAGAGGAGATACTTAATATTATACTTCATCAAATCTTTAGGCATTCTATGAGATAAAATAGTTTGTTTTCAAAACTTACGTTGAATTCCTGTTGCCAGCACCCATAGTCAACAATTTATTTTTAGCACAGGAAACATTGCTAATTCATAAAGGAATTTTTCATTGGTGTAAACCAACTTGCTTAGCTTTTGCTATTTTTTTTTAAAGCCACAACATTCACTGTGAAGGAATTTACATATTAAATGTGTTTAAATATATAAAAAAATTACTACATTAAGGATTAAGAGGTATCAACTGCATACTTCACTGCTTCATTATAAGCACATGAAAGAGATAGTAAAAATATCAAACATGAGTTTCCACTCTTACCATGCAGTTCAACCAATTTACCTGAACTTGTAAAAATTAGCTAATGGCAGTACACAAGGCAGGTTTGTTAATTCTCAGTCATCTTATAAATACACAGCACATACCAAGTATTTCCTTGGTCACTGATGCTTCTTTGTGTGACCTCACTATCTCCTTTCCGTCTGCTCTGTTCTTCTTATAGATTTTAATTACTAGCTAAATTATGAGAAAACGAAAGTCCTCATTGCACCGTACCAATTATGTGTATTAATTTTCATGTTAATATTCCATCCTTTGTTTTGAATATCGATTACAATGAACTGCTCAAAAGAGTACTGAAATTCAGGAATTTGGAGGAGGAATTGATCCATAGGTCAAGTTTCACATTATTTTTCTACCAAAGGTAAACTGCCACATAAAATACTCTAAGCACACATTTGTATTTCTACAGAAAATTCTAAACTAAAGTTCATCAAATTCTTAACATAAAACTTTTAAAGATTTAACTGATAAAGCCAAATGGAACTTGGGTCCTCCAAGTAGTTTACTTGACTTTAGATGATTTGAAAAAAGAGACATTTGGAAACTGGAACCAATTTCTTCCATCTCTGATCACCTCCTTTTCCACAAATGGCTGATAATCTAACACAGCCCTGGAGTGACAGCCCCAGCTTCTGAGTGTTAGTTACACAGTATGTGGGAGCCAGCTACGAGTTATGTGTTTTGAGATCTCTTTGGCCTGTTTCTGGTAGTCTTTCACAAAAGTTTATGCATTTCTTTCATCAAGCAAAGAAGAAGAAAGATTTTATTAGCTAATCTCTACATGGAGGCAAATATTTTACACTGACCCTCCACAGCATGTGCTATTACCACTGTTCATAAACTTCACTGCCTGCCAACTTTAACAAAGAAGCACCATCCTTACGAAGCAGAGCACCAAATTAAATTAACTGGTACCAGGAACCCAGACAAGAAAGCATTTGTGTCTGCAATGCAAAAGAGCTGCTGGTATTTTTGGTTACATTATCGTATTCCAAGCTATCTCATTGCATAGTTCTGGAAGACTGGCCATCTCACTGCAAACAGAGAATATTGCATACCTACAGGTTTATTGGATTATTACTTGGGGAATTAGAGAAAAATTATATTTGGAAAATGCAAGGAATACTGAATATTCTTTTTCCCAACTATGCATGTATAAGCTGGATACAGTAATTATTAAAATTAAAGAACTGCTGCAAAAAATACTGTTACGTGTTACTGAAAAATTGATGTTTCTTCTGAATCAACTCTATGCTTTCAGTCAGTGAAATGAGCTGCCTGATGGTCACCTCATAAAACCCAATAAAGCTCTGGGTTTGTTTTTGTTTAGAATGGCAGAATTCCAAGTTCAATAATAATTGATAAAATTAGGTTACCAGAATTAAAATACATTTTTTTTTTTAGTAAGACTTGTAAAGGAAAAAGAATCACATGCAAGTTATGGACAGAAAATGACACTGTAATATTAAATTATGCATGTTACTATTTTTGTTTCAAATAGTTAAGGAGATGATCCAATATAAAAAGCAGTCCTTTACTTGGGCAGCCCTTGTTGACGAAGTGTTAAAGGCATTTGCCATTCTTACAGGATAAAAACTAACACCTTGAAGTGTTACCTACTCGGGCCTTTTAGCAAATTTGTTAACACTTTTAGGTATATTACTTCACCTTTCTCTTAGTGTGAACTGATATCAATTATTTAGCCAATTTTATTATTAAATGTGAACTAAAGTATCGTTTTAGAGCACTGCTCTTTATTTGTACTATTTTAGATTTATTCAAATAGGTATAGAAAGTGGACTTGATTAATTACACAAGGAACTGAGAAATATTCCACAAATGGATACACTTTTCATTGTTTAAATGGATCTTAAACACTGCTCTGGTTTCATGCTAATAGCACAAAAGATGATTTTGAAATACATCATAGCTGTTTCAAAGAAACTCAGTTTTGCAGGGGCAACTGTAATAAAAACCAAAAGGCAGTCAACTTAAGTGCTGTAAAGCACATCTCAGCTTTAATGCACCAAACAACATATTACTGTGTAAAATAAAAGAATCATTACTACTTCTATTTATTTTTGTAACTGGAACAATTTAAACACAAACATAGGACACACAAGCAAACAATGACTGCTATCATGTTTTATTTCTTTCCCAGTAAGCTAAGAAAGAACCTTTTAATAGTTTAATTTTGTGAGTATTAAACAACTAGTGTGAAAAACAAGCTGCATGTAAACTATTTCTACTGCCTCTGCTTCAATGACTAGCTGAGGCAACCTGTTATAGGAGGTGTTAATTGGCAATAGGAGTACAAGTCAGAAGCATGTTCCCCATCGTCCTAACCCAGCAAGGCTAGGTCATTAAAGTGGAAATGAATTCTTTCATGCCGACTTAACCCTTTCACTACATATTTTCAGCTGTTATATCCAAAGACAATTGAGAAAGATTAGCTAAAAAAAAAACCAACAAAAAACCAAGACAAAAAACCCCCTTGCATTACTTTTGAATTTATTCACCCCACAATTTTTCTTCCCTACCCTTCTCTACCTCCTCCAGAACACGTGTTGCAGGTAAAGATGACATTTTATTATGTAGGTAAGGAGAAGAAAGGCAACTGAGGTATAAATGCAATGTCAACCATTATAAAATAATAATTTATCATATTAAAAGATGCATGGAAGGATGAGGCACTTAAAGTGAGCTTATAGCCACCATTTTCTGGAGGTAAATTCAACTTTGTGTGTATAGCTTGGTACAAGGGGAAAAAAAACCACTACAAAATACTGCAGAGAGGACACAAACGTGAGCAAGTGTGCAGAGGAGGTAGCGGTATTAATGATAGTAAGGCCTTAAAAGTTCAGCAGAGCAGCATTGCTCTTCTCTACTTTTTGCCAGTAAGTGGTACAACCTGCTGATATATTGATATAAAGAATAAGGAATTTCTTAGATCAGCATAGCGCTTTTTACACACTGCTAAACCTAAAAATCTAAGCAGAGTTGGGATCGTGGAACAGTTTTTTCCTGGACTAAGACAATACACTTATAGAAATGACCAACTCATGTTCCATCAGTGGAAGTGGCAAAGGGAGCGAGGCATATTCTGGAATCACAATGGTTCTAACAACTTTATCATGTCAAGCACCAGAAGCCACATATTGCATTTTCTGCAGTACAGGAAGTTAACATGATCAGTCATGACAGAGAAAATTATTGAGGTCATATAAAAAATATTAAAAAATCAGAGAGCTCAATAAAAAAGGGAAAAATATATTACTTTGCACTGTGAATCACACTAATTAGTGGCAATTTGAAATTTTATTGCTATTTTCAAGCTATTACACACAATTTTGTAGTTAGTTTCACATCAACAGGATTAGATTTTGAAGCTAGCATTATGTCTAAACAGTTTGTATGTTTAGGTCCATTTTTATACCAATTATAATCAAGCATGCATAACAGACCACAAAATACCATAAGTCTCAACAAACAGCCTAGATTTCTCAAAGGATCACATTGTCTTGTTACACCATATGTCAGATGAAATAAAAATTGTAGTAATATGTTTAGTCTCATAGACTCCAAAATGGAGTAAGGATACTAAGGAAGTATTGTGGCATCAACTGCTACCTTAAATTGAAAAATCTCTGAAAAAAACCCCACCTTAACAGGCTAGATAAAAACTGTCACAGTATGTTTAACAAAATTCTGTCTCCTAAAAAAAGTTTACCCAGGTTCACATTTACAACAGCAATATAGATGGACTTGAAATATATAACATTTCCCATCTCCCTTCCTCTTCAAAACCAAAATTACAAAACACAGAACTTTGTATAGCTTTGAGCAGTTGGTTAAACGGGTTGGGATCATAAATTTGCCAACACCTCTTTGGTGCAGAGCCAGAATTTTACTGCTTAGCTTTTCTGCTTGTTTAGGATTTTTTAGTTTCTGTGGGGTGGTTGAGTGGTTTTCTTTTTTTGTGTGTGGGGTGGGTTTTGGTTTGGTTTTTTGCTAGGGTTTTGGCAGGGGGGTCAGGGGGTGTTTTTGGCTTTTTGGTTGGTTGATTGGTTGGGGTTTTTTGGTTCGGTTTTTTCGAGGGTTTTTTTTGGTCGGTTTGTTTTGGTATTTGATTGTTTCTAATTAAGCAGAACTTCAAACAAAAATAGTCTCTAGTTTATCAGGACATTCAGAGAACATTATTATTAGAAATAAATGTTTACTACCCAATATTAACATGTATTCACAATATAAAATTATTCACATATATCACCTCAATGCAATCTGCAATAGTCAGGCTTCCTGCAATGTTCCCAATACAACTGTTGCATGAAATGGCTGCTTAAGTGTAATCTTCCCTGGGTCAGTGTTTCTTCTATCTTTACAATCTTCCCTGGGTCAGTGTTTCTTCTATCTTTACCCCATTTAATCTACAAATTCCTTGAGACACATAAAACAAAGGTAGGCATGCTGTATTACTGCACTTAATATTCCTTATCAAGCATAAGGACAATCTGGACTAGATGACCTTTAAATGTGTCTTCCAACACAAACCATTCTATGATTCTATGACAATGTTATGGTTAGCAAAAAGCCATAAGATCACGGACACAAAACAAATCCTCAGTAACACTGTACATCTTTTTGAAAAGAACTATTATTTTTCACAGCCTCAATCTACTAGATATAAAAAAAAAAAAATCCAGAAAATACAAAGGTCAGTTTCATTCCAGAGTAAAACCAGGACTAACCTGTTATCTATTCCCATCAGCATTACAGAAGGTATTGGGATTTAGAACTGAGAGCCTCAAGGCAGATGACAAGTCAGCACCTGTAATTCTGTCTGCCTCCGTAAGTCTTGCTCTAATGTAGATTTTTAACTGCCTTATTCTAGACACAGTCCTGCCAAAAAGGAGGTTTGCCCTCAGCAGGTTCTGCCTAAGCTCACCCTAAAGTACACTTTGTGAAGCAAAGCAGTCAAAGATATCTTCTCAATATGTAGAAGAATGCACTAGGTTCTATATGCCTATAGGTTCTCTGCTGTGAAGAGCTGGTTCTCTGGGTACGAGCAGGTGAACTGGGAGACTCAGTGGCAATTTGCAGGAAGGTCAGTATGCAGGAAGGTCAGTTGTTTGCAACACTTGAAAAAAATCAACCAATCAGGCAACACCCACCACCCCCCCAAACCACACCACTATAACATAAAAACACTTCAAACTTTCCAGAAACTTAAAGAGGACTCTTCTACACAGCAAGAAGAAAACAGAAACCCTTGTTCAAAGGTGCTGCGTTAGTAGCACTGCAGCTTAATATTCAATTGCATGGGATTTCAGAAAGAAGATACAATTTCCAAGAGAATTAAATCAATCACTGTAAGGCAGCTGTTTCCTGCTTGCAGAAAGGAACATTACAAGTGAATAGATGTAATACAAAATGCACGAAGAAGTCTCTTCTTTAGTCTTTCTTCCGCATGTTCTTTCTCATTATGGCTACACTCATTCCCTTGTCCAAGTTCCTTTGTCTCTTCTGGGGAAAGTCAAAAGTCAGCTGGACTACACTGGCAATTAAACTGAGGAGAGAGAACCTAATCGCCTAATTATTAGAAATATGGAAGTTTTAGATCTGAGGCCAAGAAGAGGCATCTAAAAATGTTCTCTAGAGTAAAATAGCAGATCAGAGGAAACTGTAATGCTCAGACATAATCCACTAGTTTTTTAGTTTTATGTTTGTTTGTGACTAATGCATAAGACATGTCTGTAGTGCAGCCATCCCACTTTAAGACATCCTTTATAACACAAATTATACACAGGGTTTAAGTAAAATTATATGACTGTTCCTAAAACAATTCCAGCAGGTTTCTCTTTCCCTCTCCCATTAGCCTCTTAGGAGACAAATCAAATTACAATGACTCAACTGTACTACAAATGCATGAGAACTATACTCTGCCTTTGCCATCTCCAGCAACTTTCAAACAAGCCTAACATGACCCATGGAGTTACCGTCTGCAGTGAAACCAGACCCAGGCCACACCTGTACCCTAAATTTGATATGAAGCTTTTGTTGAACAGACCTGTACTAAAGCACGGATCAATGCAGCAAAACGTTCATCCCAGACAGTGAAAGTAAAACAACACAGTTTACTACCTATAAGTTATTTTTTTTTCTCCTTAAAACAAAATCATATATTTTGTATATAAAAACTGATGCTGAGACTTTCTACAGAAGATAATGCAGGTAATTAAGTCTTCTGACCTTTCTATGGGATTTCATGTTAAATGTTTTTAATGGATAAAAAATGTTTGTCACTGAGAAAATTTTTTTATTCCTTAAATGGGTTGACAGCTTCCAGGGGAAAAAAGTAGAACTGGAATAACCCACCCAAAATGTACACCATCTCATCTACTGGGAGTTACATTTGAGTTCTAGAAATAGTAACATTCTTCATACTTGAGAACCTTGCTGGAAAATGTCTCAGAAGCAATGGCACAGAAACGATGCACAACTTTAAGAGCTATAATTCAGATTTATTCTCCTGGCAAAATATTCCCAAAAGGCATATTTGAAGCTTCAAATACACATGAGAAGCACACAACAGTGCATCACCACAATTCAAACCACATAAAGCATACATACCCAGGAGACACAGAAAGGAGAAAGTCATACAGCTAAACAGATACTGAGATACCAGAATACTCTACAGCTTTACAAAGAAAAAGGCACTTCTTCAAAAAACAACACATTTGCACCCTTCAAATTAAAACACAACCTGTTTCAAGAACCAATGAACCAAAATAATTTTCAGTACGATGTTAAGGTGTTGCAGTTTTTCCTGGTTGGGTTGTTGGCATGTTTTTGGTTGTTTCTTTTTTTGGAGAGGAGGTATGGGAGTGTCAGGGTTTGTTTTGGGTTTGAGGGTTTTTTTATTGTTGGTGGATGTTTCTGTTTACATATGGAAGATGTAAGATGCAAGAAAAAGTCATATACTTCAAATGACACATCAGCTTAATGAAGTAACTCAAGGAAATTTGCATGTAATTGTTAATTTGGAGTGATCTACAGTGAGCCTGACCCTCCTCTGTCTGCCAGACCATCAACTCCTCTTTGGAAGCCCTGCAAAACAGTGCACTGTGCTGTCCTCCAACAACCACCCCAACTAGACCAGCACATGAAACAGAACTTTAGATCAGCAGCAGGTCTCCCAAGTTCCCATGGTGCCAGGGATTTACTAAAAAGGATAAGCATGTTCTGAAAAAAACAAGATCCTCTGAAGGGAAAAAGGTTCCACACCATCAAGCAGCGCAGTATTTGAAACCTCCTAATCAAAGTGACAGTTTTCAAGTGCCATTTACAATGCCCTAATCTGGAAACATCCCAGCTAACCCATCTGATCAACTATTTCACAGATGGAAGCACTTGATGGCTAATTGGCAAGTCCATGATTCAAATAAAATAGCTATCTGCACTTCTTTTTCCATATTCCAAGTCAAGGTGTAAACACTCCTTATAAGACACAGGTCAGTTCTCTGTCTCCCCCTCCCTTCCCACTGGAATTTTTCCCCTTCCCCTCTGTCACCAAATATGTTAATTCAAAAATACAGAATCAGTTTTATTTTTCATCTATTGTACTAGAACAGTTGTCTGCACTAAACAGAGCAGTGTAAATGAATATTTTCAAAAATCTATCAAGCAATAAAAAATTACTTCAACAGCCTCTTTTAAAAGTGTCATTATTTCACTGCTCCCTATCACATCTGGATTCAGAAAAACAGACAGCATGTGCTAGTATGGACAAGAACTTGCTTGATTTGAATTACTGTTCTTAAAGTGTTGGGGAGAGAAAGCTTGGCTACAAATGCACTTAATTTGCTCACACCCTTTGCAGCGGGATTGTCTAATAAAGGCATATGTGGAACTGATTTCACCAGCAAACAATAGTTCAGCATACAAAATGAAGAGGAGTGTTGCTCCAAACTCCCGCCTGCTACATAATCAGAATGCTTTTACGTACCCCACAAACCTGTTCATTTGTCTGCAGCAAATGTACAATGCAAACCAAAGTACTAAACCACTAGTGAAATTCTGTGGTAGGCAGTATTCCAGGGGGACAAACAGGGAGAGACAGAAAAGAATGAATCAGGAAAGAGAAGATAAGTAGAAAAACCCAACATGACAAGGGGCAGCAGGAAAAAGACAGGAGACTGTATAAGTAAAGAAAAACAAGCGCATTGCCAAAATCTTAATTCCCTTGAACTACAGGAGGGAAATTGAAGTAATAAGATTTTCTTTGAGACATCACATTTTCAATCTTCTACATCTTTTCTAAAAGGCTTCAATCAATCATTCATTCATCTTATGCATTTATCACGAGAACATAAATTCAAGACAAAACAAACTTATGGACCAGGTCTACAACACCAGTGGTGTAAGACACAAACATTTTCTGTATGAAGCAGTGTTCCAAGGAAGGTCATACCTTTGGCATCAAGTTCAAAGATAAACACAGGTACCTTGCCGTAAAAAGAACACACAGTTAATGACCAAGTGCACTGTCAGGAAATACTGTGAATGGCTTATATGATGCCAAAAGCTGTAAGATTCTCTTCCCTTCTCCTCTCTTGTCCACCTCCTGCCCCACTAAGGCAGCCCTTTGTCCGCCTATGATTAAAAGAGAAGAAATGCCTCAAGAAAAACCACAAGTAACTGGAAGGAAAGTTTATTGTTGAAGTATCAGTTTAAGATTACTTCCTTAAAGATTTATTAGCCATTTGAAGACAGGCTTAGGGTAGATGGGATTTAGCACTGACCGCCTCTGGACAACTGAAGGCCCATCAGCCACTCAATAGCACCCTGAAGGAGCAAGAAGTAAGGAAAGACAACCACAAATCAGTGACAGCAGTTACCAAGTGTAATACAGGACACCGAAAGACTTGAAAAGCATATTGCAAACACATGAATTTAAAATGAATTTGGGACAACATATCCAAGTTTGGAAATTAAGAAGACCAAGAAAACCTAAATGAGACAATAATCAGAAGAGGTAATTTTGCCAAGGGGAAAGAGCCAAGTAACTGCTGCTGAAGAAGCTAAAGCAAGTCACTGAGAAAGAATGCCTTGACAGAGATCAAACAGGAACTGCGCTGACCAAGCACCTGCTGGTACTTTAACATCAGTTACAAAGCAAATCAAACGGACTCTTAACAGACTTTATGTAAGCAGTCCTCATGCTAAGCAGACCCCAAGCTATACAAAAAAGAAATCTCCAAGCTATGTGATAAAATTACTTTGAAAATGCCCCTTTTTCTACCAGACTGTATACACAGATGATTCTTATGCTGCCAAGAATGACTCAGTCAGATGTTTTTACTACATTCAACCTTTAGAGTAACTGTGACACAGCAATAAGAGGAACAAAAAGCTTTGTACTGTTGTTTAAAACACTCTAGCACAAACGAATGGTAATAACTTTGCTTTCTAGCAGTACAAAATATATCCAAGAAATACCTTCCTTCTCTCTTCTATCTCAAAGACATCTGCTTCACTCTGGATTATCTCCCAATCTCAATTATCATCAATTGATACTCAGAATATAAATGACCTTTGAAGGTCCATTGAAACACAGTATTTTAAGGACATAAAAATATTCTATTTGAAAAGCCTTCCTGCTGATTCAATAAACCAAAAGACTACAAATGTAGCCAAGACATCCAGTGCAAGCAGCAACTTGAGTAAAGAGCAAGTCAGTTTTATGTCTTTTTTTTTTAATCCAACACATACTCATCAATTCATTTAAGAGACAATTCCATATTTAAACAAACGCAGAGCAGCTTTGCAGGCCAAAGCTACCAGAGGAGTCAATGAGCTTCCTCTGAATGTTATGTTCTATTGTCTGCCACAATTTTCAAGCAAGCTTTAAGTTAAAGATGAAAAATTCAGAAAACAGCAGAGAGTTAACCATAAATTTGAAAAACAGCTTTGATATGCATCAAGTTCAGAGAGGACTAAGAAGTGAAAGCTTGAGAGATGAGACTGCACAGATGTTAAAAAAATGAAGAGTCATGAAGCAGGCTGGCAGCTCAGAGGAACAAGAGAAATAACTGTTTAAGAAAGTAAAACTAAAAATAACTGAGGGCGGCTTGAAGATTCACTAAGAGAACGTGAATAGAATTTTAGCTATAAAAAGGGGAAAAAAAATTATGCACCAAAAGTTACAGCTTATTTGGCAAAACATCTAGACTCTGTAGATCAGCCTAGAATATTTCACCAAATGCTTCAGTATTAAACTACTCCTGTAGTTACACTGGACACAAACACACTACACACAACCAAAAGAAGCTTTGGGTTTAGCAATTTCAAACATCCCAGAAGCAACCCTGCACACACATCATGAAGCCCAAGACATACAGAACTGATTCCTCTGGAAGAACAAGAATCTGGATTCTCAATTTAGAAAGAGCCCAGGAGGCAGATGAGGAAACAGAGAAAGGCCAGCTACTGCAGCCAACCAAGACTACAGAGGAAATTACGCTGGAGCCCATTCCTTAAGGAAATAATTCTTCCTACAGACCTCAAACAAAGAGGTTCCTAATTATTTTTCCCCTGTATACAGAGTAATCAGCACAATGTAATAAGATCAGCTTGATTTTATTTTTGAAGACTGCTGGCCACACCAGTTGATCAAGGAAAACAGCACTAGGACTTGTTGTAGAGGTAGGAGAAGCCATACAACATGAGTAGGTCTCTCACTGGAACAGGACAGCTACCCGGGAGACCTTTTTGCTGTGAGTAGTTACAGAAGTGAGGACAATCAACAGGAGACATAGTAAAACACACATACGGGTAGCTACAACTACCCATAAGTGATAAATTCAATTCAAATTACCTCTTGAAATTTACATATACTTCAGTATCTTATAATGCCCCATTCACAATGTGATCCAAGAACTGAAATATGTAATTTATGAAAGAGCAGTGGATATGCTTGACCATTTAGAATACCCTTCATGTTCTGAAATTCTGTATTACTGGAAACTGTTTTTTAAAAAAATGTATTATGTGTTTCTAATGCTTTTCAATTCAAACTTTAAAATGCTCAGATACAAAAAGAAAGGTGTATAAATGTTCTGTAAACTTAGTGCCAACACAGGTATTCACATTTACAAAACAAAGGTCAGGTTGTAACAAAGATTTGCATATACACATAGAATCTCTTGAGTCAAAGATTGTTACTATGAACTCTGTTTTCTGGATGCTGTTTTAAAATATAATAGAAGGAATGTTCCAGAATTGATTAATTTTAAAGAAAAGATTGACAAGCTATATACTAACCTGTCCCAGCCCAGGCATACCTCCTCCCAGTCGCAGAAGTCTATCCATATTTCTAGAAAAACAGAAACAAAGGAAAAATGTTCCCAAACTCGAAATGTTTACTAAATTGCTATCTATATAATTCACCTTCAGTCACTCAGTATGTCAAAAATATTGGTGGTAATTACAACACAACATCAGACTTCCTGTTAATTAACACCACATATTAATTCAAGAAGCTGTCTTCCATGCTAATTAACAGACTTTGTTTTATTGCTTTGGTTTTGGGTTATCCCCATTTCTGAAGATGAACACTCTTGTCAAACTTCTCAAAACTTTCCCATCATTCAATTAATTGGGGGATTTTTGTTGCTTATGATCAGTACCTACAGCCAGAGAGTTCCTAAAACTTATTAGATATACAATCGAATTTACTTCAGTTTGCTCAGAAATCATCAATAAAAATGTTAAAGTAAGGATTTTAGCATCCTCATTAGTAAGTTCCGCGCTAATTAACTTACAGCTTGTCAGTTATCATCAAAACTACATGTGAAAGACACTAAGCAGATTATGGATCTCTGAATTAGCATCAAAAGGCTTTTTTTTAATGAACTCCTTATACTAAAAGAAATACTGTAAAGTAAACATTTAATGTGTATATAGTTAGAAGACTACTGACAGTACAGTCATTTAATAAATTTCCAGTGTTGCATGTGCCATTGCTTTAGTGCAAGATTATTCCAATCAATGAAACATCTTACTTTAAAAAAAAAAAAAGCATCAGTTTTTGTGTCTTATAACTTTCAAAGAGGTGATCCCCAGGAATAAAGGCTGTTAAGGTGCCCAACCAAAAAAATTACACTGATATTTCTTTCTCTACAGTTTCTTCACTTTCTGTTGTTAAAAAGAAATCTACAATTCCATGGTAGATACCTAAGTACAGGTTCTGCCCCAGCTTTAACAGAACTTTACCATGCTTACTTGGCTTTTTCAACTTCTTAGCTCTATACAACAGAATTTATGGATAAAATGAAAAAAAAAAGCCTACTGAATATCAGTTTTTAGACAGCTGTTTTCAGCAAATCAAGCAATTTCCAAGGCTTACAGAAATCAGAAAATTTTACTGGCCTATTTTATTTGTGAAATAGAAGATACAAAGTACAGCATCGAAAATTATGGTCCTAATAGGACAAGTTTTAATACAACACAACAAAGCCTGTTTAGGTGATATAAAAGCAATTGAGAACACCAAGTATGATTTCCAAAATACATTCATCCTCCAAGTGGATGTTACATTACACATAAGAGAATTACATACATGATTTCAGATTACATTAAATATTAATTCAATAGCCTTCTTTGGACAGTAATTACACAAAAGAACTCGAAAAATATATTTGCTTTGTATATGAAAAAAATCTTCATGTTGAAGAAGGTCACCATCATTTTAATAATTTCTTCTGAAATTTGCTAGAATTTTCTCTGGCTAAAAACTAACAAGCTTTATTTCAGTATAAGTCTAAAACAAATAGCTTAAGCTTCTAAACACACAAAGAAGCAGCATTTTACTTCCTACTTTAATAACTTCATAATGATATCCAAGATACATTGATCAGAAATACTTGCTCTAATTGCTAATTTCATTTTCCCAGTTCAATGAACTATCAGGCTATTAGTTTAATAGGATTCACTCCCTTGATTTTGTAGAACTTGCAAACCCAACAAGTGCAGCCTCATCTAACAGTAAGTACTTTCTTAAAGCTCCACTGGCACCATATAAATTAAAAAGTAGTTTATTAAAGGGTCAGTGGTTATACTTCATTTTTTCAGTAAGTCACTGAAACCAAGCTTCTTTATTAGAGGCAAAAGCTGCACACGGTGTATATGCTTTTCTATCCTGAACTACAATAAATTCCAAATCAAGCTGGAGGATTTCCTTGGAAAGGTTAAGTTGCTGTTTAAAGATATTATGTAAGCATATGTTAAATGGTTTCAATAAAACAGTCACAATGTTACCACAAATTAACGCCAACTAGAGTTCATTTTACCCCTCTGTGGTAGATACTCCTCCATTGAAACCCACAATGATTCATCTTCCATGACACTAAAGAGAGCTGAAGAGTAACTCAGAAGTAGATTTAAGCTACTAAAACAATTATTTCAATCCATCATGGTCGTTCATTTATTTTAAGAAACTTTTAAGTCTCTACAACTGGTAACCCTAAAACTGGTAGTTCTGACAACTACAGCAACTTCCATAAGCTGTTGAGGTACATTACCTATGTACATAAGAAATAGTATTAAATAACAAATCCTGTAACACCAGTGAAAAACAATATAGTACTAATTAATTAATATTTTATTTACACAATTTACTGCAGTTTGTAACCCAACAGAATAGTACATCATTTATAGAAGCATATTTTGCCATATTAAAGTTGGATTAGACTCATGTGTTAAACAAACTGATTATTTGTCAGCATAACTTTACAACAAAATCTCTTTGTCTTACAGAACTGGAGGGATGCAACCTTTCCCACCTAACTGTCACAGACTAGTCGCTGAACTGAGATATTTAGATTTTCAAGACAGCAGCACAGACAGAAAATCTCCAAAACCCAGTTTTAGACGCACTGCAAATTATTTCACCAGCTCCATGACTTGACTCTGGTTAGAGGTGCGGCAACTAACGCTTCACTTGCCTATTTGTAACTGAATATGCTTTAGTAGGCTATAGATTATATGGACCTACATAGTTGTTTACTCAGATGTATGAACATCTGAAGAATTTAGGTTAGTGAACCAAATCAAAACAAATTTTAATTTTTGTTAATCCACTGTATCTAAATATTACTTCAGCTATAAACTCAATTTCTGAAACAACGCTTCTGTAAACCTTAAAACAGCTTAAGCAAAATTTTTAGACATTACTGAAGGTAACTTTAGCCTTTACCAATAAAGCAACTATACATTTCTAACCTGGTGCTCAGCAAGAGGTGCTCACAGAACAAACTTGGCAGCAGCTCCCACTTTTTGACTGCAAAGATGATACCAGTAGGTGTCTTTCCTGTAGAAGGAAATAGAAAGGAGAAGGGCAGAAACCCAGTAAAATTCAGGAACACATGTAAAAAGATATGTTACACTGATAACCTATAAAAGGACAAGGCACCATTGAAGAGTAACCCAAATGAAGTTTACTGGTTTTTTCTTTTTCTTTTACCATACTATCCCTTGAAGTGGTACATGCCATGTCTTGCTCAAATATCCATAATACCGCAAGAAGCTTCCAATTTTCTCAAAATTACATGTAAAAATATTTTAATAATTCTTTTAAGCAATTTAAAGCTAATCAATTATTTAAAATGCTGTTAGAAACTGAAACCATGGTCTTTTTTTACTATTTTAGAAGTTCTTGCTGTAGCTAAGATTCCCTAGGCACCAAGGGTAAGAGCAGTCCGCAGGTACAGAAAGCTTTCCTGTTTATTTCTGCAAGAGCAGTTGGTGTGACTGGAAAAGCCACAAAGAAGGTTTGCCTGAATTCAGGTTGAGAAAGACTGCTTCACATTCAATTTAGGAGTTAAAATTCATGTTCTTCTCCTCCCTGAGAACACTGCCCATTAATCGCATCCACTCAATCATTTGTAGAGCAGTGTTTTAAAACAGATCTGTGAAATGATCTGTGGCCATGATTTGATAGACGTTTTTTTCAATGTCAGTGTTAACATAAGGAGCAATGAGGAAGCTGCTGCTGCTCACCAACTTGATGCTGCTTTCTCAGTACTGCCAGGACAGCCATTTGTGCAGCCCTGCAGCAAACTGAGAGGCTATCAAAAATGCTGGGTTTAACCCTGCTCACTTCTCTGAGAGGCTTCACGCTGCATCCCAGAAATAGTTGTCTTGGCATAACAGAAAAAGAGGTCTTGGAAGAGCTGATTGCTTCTAACACTAATACAAGCTCCAGAAGACATTTCTGTCATATCATTCTTTAAGCTAAAGCTGCCCAAAGAATGTCTGTGGGTTCTGGGGGTTGGTTTCGGGTTTTTGTTTGGGGGGGGCAGGGGTTGTTTTGGTATTTTAGTAACTGAGGTAATTTAACAGAGACCCTTCTGAACCTTATCTCAAAGTATTACAAGAGCAAAGGAAGATGCATTCACCTTCCCAGAAAGTTGGAAGAGAAAGAACAAGTCAGAGTTTCTCAGTGCTGACAGGCTGGGGTGGAAATCACTAACAAGTCGAATGGAAAGTTACTACCCTTCTGCCAGCTTTGCAGAAGGCAATAATCCAGGAGAGACCACAAGAGCCAGGAGCACAGGCTACAAGAGAACTGCAACCACTTCAACTGGGCTTGAGTTACAACCCAGTTCACCTTTAGCCACCTGACCACACAGTGGTCTTGCATTCCCTTCTCCACTTACTATAAGGATATGAAAGAAACAAATCTCTGTGAGCTTGGTCTGTTCCCCAGGGAGGCACACACGGTAACCTACAGCTGAGAATCTTACCTTTGCTACGAAGTGCAAAAAGCTGGGTTTGATTACCAGTTTATCTATTGTTTTTTCCTCTACATTTGCACACACACACAAATACTTACATTGTATATACATGTAAATAAAAGCCAGAAAAGTAAGCAAACAGTTCACAGTAAATCTCACCTCTTTTCCTTCCAAAGTGGGCAAAAGGTATTTTGATACTGTTTCCTTCTGTCTGCAAGGAAGAGTTAACAGTCTCTGTTTAAAGCGAAACTTTAAGGAAGTAAATGTATCAAACAGTTCCAGATCAGAAAAATGCAGAAGGACAGTTATCATAATAAACTTGCA
The DNA here is from genome assembly GCA_013399875.1 of Gymnorhina tibicen. NCBI lineage: Eukaryota > Metazoa > Chordata > Aves > Passeriformes > Artamidae > Gymnorhina > Gymnorhina tibicen. The sequence goes on along the minus strand of VXAZ01008974.1, from coordinate 247,363 downwards.
TTTTGGTGCACTGCAGGATTTGGATGACATGCACTTATCATTGAAATCAATATGGTCACTAATGGCTTAAGAAAAAAAGACTTAAACAGCTTCTCTGCTTATGTATGTCCATGATTGGAAACACCATAACTAAAAAAAATCTTGGTCATAGGATGGTATTTAAAAATCCAAACTTCCATTACTGCAATTTTCTTTTAACTGTCCTTGCCTCAAAAGGGAAAAATCAGTGGATATTAATAGTGCAGTGAAAGTATACACAGAGCATCTCAAAACTGATCTGAAAACTGATCTGAAAAAGAAATTTTAAAACCCATGTCTAATATTTGCTCCTAATACTACTGGTTAGGTAACTGTAATAATTGGAAAGAATTGCCCATTTGGAGGGCTCTGGCTCACCATTCAGTTGTGCATTGGTATTTTCAAGTCACTTAAATTCTGACTTTTAATAATGAAAACATTTTTCCTTAGGTAACATAGGGATGAAGTTATATAAAAGGATTATGCACAAATGTGTATACACATATAGGTATAAACCAACAGCTACTGTGTTTATACTTGGCATGTTTCAGCATGTATTTTGAAATCAACTTGAAACAGTCTTAAATTACTGTATCTCTTTGCATGAGACACATGAGTTTCACACTACAGTGCACTATTTTTATCTAGCATTAACACTCAGTGATTCGATCCCTGAACGAAAGAGGATTCTCCTGGTTTGGCAACTTTTGAGTTAGTAAAGAAATAAGTATCAAAATCAGCTTCGACATACATAGAAAACAATGGCTACTAAACTGCCCTATTAATGGAGAGAGTATCAGGCTACACGCAGCTGACAGCAATTTACTTTGCAATTTGCAGACTGAGTGACTTGATGCAAATAATTTCATTTTTGGTAACTCAGTTTCTCCACCTGAGACTACATAACAAGGTTTGTACAAGCACTTCCAGATCTCCTGTTGAGGAGTTACACATAGCAGATGATCAGCAATTTTATTAGCAGTAACTAAAGAAGTGGCTTAAGGTTTTTGGTGCAACTGCAACCATTTCAGCTTCACTAGGGATGATAAACAGCTACAGAGGTAAATCACCTGAGAAATTGCACCTTGAAGAAAAACACCATTTCACCAAGAAAAGAACAAAAACTCACTGCAGTTAAAGTCATCAAACCTGAACAGAGACTTCACATGTGAAAAGGCTGTGGGGGGAGGGGGCAGTCTATCTTCCTATACATTTTGTATGAAAAGGAGAAAAAATATAGATGTTACCATCAATTCTAAGTAATCTGTTCATTAAAGCTAGAGTTTAATCATGTCATGCATGAATGTAGTCTCAGTAGTGCAAGTCCAGAGTTACATGACTCTTGCTTCCATAACATGCTCAGTTCCGTAAACCCAGACCCTGTTTCTGGATCACATGTACTTGAATCTCAACAGACCCGAGCTGGACTAGGAGGTTTGCAGGTCAGCTTCCCAGACTCTGCTTTCTGACTTCCGGAAGTACGGCAAAGCTAATTCTACTACATTCATTGCCGAGCTGGAGTTACTTCAGTAACACAGATTCAAACAGGCTGCTTTAAAGCTACTGAAGTACATTCACATAAAACTTACAGATAAGCAAAGGTTCATTAACAAGTTGAACCACCACAGAAACTGACAGAATTAATTTTAATTTTATGCAATATATAAACTAATGGTCTTCTCTGAAATCTGCAGAAAGGCAGGTAGACACACAACTATTGCTGAACTATCCTTACTTAGTCCAGCAAGTAGTCATCACACCAGTTCCCTATTATTAAAGGTGTCCTTAACACCTGCCCTCTCCCATCATCCTAGATGTCACAAGGTAGTTATAGGTATTATTAGTTTATACTCAACAATCCTTGTTAGGAGTGAATCACTTCCAAGAAAGTTGACAAATTAATTTATATACCGGTATAATTTAATACTAATTTTAAAGTATTCTCTAACTTATAATGTTCTAAATCATAGTTTTCAAATGAATATCACTGAAATGGCATGTTACAACAAATGATGGAACACAACATTTTCCATTAAGCTAAATCCTGTTGCTCAAAGTCACACTAAGTGATTCAGAAGCAATTCATATGCAAGCCAATTTCTGAATTTCTTCACAAACAGATATTTTTCACTGTCTCAGTAAGGTCACAAAGAGTGAATGCTCTGCTCCACAGAATCTTCTTCCAAGGTTACACCCTACCCGAGGCATACAGGACACCTTGGACTCCCAGGGCTAACAGCTTTAAGATGAACACAAATCTGTCAGACTTTTCAGCTTGCCTAGTACCATTTCAGTTATATATAGCTCTGAGATACATCTACATAAAACTTCTTTTTAAAAAGTAAATCTCAATCCCTGTTGGTTTTCTGTTTTTCCACAGTTTACCGAAAACAACTGCAACTTTAAGACATGACGCCAGCACACAACCAGATTCGTCAACTGTTTACAAGTATCCAACTATATGACACAAATTTGTTACAAACACAATACTTAAGTCAGCTGCATACCAGAAATAGCGCTATTAATTTTTTATTATCGCTCCTTTTCTACTTAATTCTGGTTCCTTCCTCTTCAGGTACCCCAACTAGTGCTTTGCCTTCACTTCCCCCCGTCCCCCTCTAACTTCAGCTGCACTGCCAGGGATCGTGGCAATGCTGCACTCCGGGAGCAGCAGCGCTGCCGTCCGTGAGGTGCCTCTGATGGGGCACAGAGCCCGCAGCACGAACCCGCGCCCGGCGCTGCCGAACTACGACGGCCGCTACGGGCCGGGGCGGAGGCGGCCGGGCCCTGGGGCCCGTGAGGCGCCGAGGCCCGTCCGGCTCCAGCGGCTGGGCACCCCTGCGCCGCTCCCCGGCCCCTCTCACCGCCTTCCCCCGGCCCGTTCGCAGCTGCCTCTGATGCCCTGAAGTGCCCGGACTTCCCCCGCGGAAAGCCCACGGGGCCCAGCGCGCTCCCCGCCCGGGCCGGTGCCGCCCGCCAGACCCGCCCCGTCCCGCTCCCGCCCGCGGCCCTGCCCGGCGCTCCGGCCGTCTCTCCGGGCCACGCTCCGGCCGCCGCCGCGCAGAGGCCGCGCGGGGCCCCTCAGCACCCCAGCGCAGAGGCGGCCGGGTCCTTACCTAGGCCGGAGCCGCCCGGGCCGCGGTGAATCAGCCGGATCTCATTCAAACCGAGCCCTTCCCGGTTCACAGGGCAGCCGGCAGCGGCTTCCGGCCCCGCGGTCGGCGGGGAGGAGCTTCTGAGAGCGGAGGCCTCCGGAGAGACGCAGGCTCCGAGGGGAACGGGCCGAAGGGAAACGGCTTAAACTGCTCTGCTGTAAAGTGCTGTGGGTTAACTTTGTCTCTTTGCAGCCGAATGTCACCAATGCTGCAACAACGACACGATAGGACGGCAGAAGAACCAACAAATGGGTCATCAAATCAATAAACTATGATTACTGTGATAGGAACAGTACCACATGTACTTCTCTCAAACACAGTATTACAGAAAATACGAGGATTTAGAGAAGAGAAATATGAGTGGCCATATGTATAAAACCAGCACAAGGAGAAATGGAAAAGAGTGAGAATTTTGGCCAAACAGAGATAATAGGGAGATAATCACATAAAAGAAAATCACATGCGTGGTGATGAATGATGCACACTTCTCTGATGCAAAAAGAGAAGCAAATTGGAATTTGTATTACCCTTATGTTAACTCTGGAGCAAAAACTCTTGTAAATTGAAAGGAAATCACAAGGCCAAGGGAGTACATTATCAGACAGCATGTGAGCAAGTTGTGGATCTCAGTGTCCCTTATGAACTTACTATGGCTAACACAATAAAAATTTTTAAAAGTTGATTTATATGTAGTTAGTGAAATACTGCAAGTATTTTAGAAAGTATTGGGACAGCTTAAAAACCTATAAAAGCAATTTATTAGGACTCTGTGTAGAGTTTCTGCCATGAATGACCAAGAAGAGCCTCATGGTTTATTTGAAACCTCCTTTAAAGACCAAGAATGTAATATTAGAAGATGATCAGCATTTTCTGCTCACATACCAACTACATGGAAGCAGGTGAAAAGGTACTAAGTTATAAATTACATGGAAATAACCTCAGACAGACATAGTCACCACTTCTACAACACTTTAGCAGATACAAAAGTCTTAGTTTTTTATGCCATGAAGTATAAAATTAATCCGAAGAAAGAGAAGGGGGTTTACCATGATATGGTATTTGGCTTTATAAGAAGCAACCTTTCTGAAAAGCAAAATATTTGTCTCTTCCATTCCTTTTCAGATCTTTACTAGGCTGAGAGTATCACAAGAGTTAAAATTTCCAAAAGATTCTTAAAAAGCAAAAGGCTTAAAATGTAGTTTAAATTGTGGCTCAGTAATTTCTTTTCCATATTACTAATGCAAAAACCTATTAGTGTAATTTATTGGTGCACCCACAGCCAAATTACTCAGAAACAAAGAGTAAAACCCATATGTGTCTGTCTGTGTGTATATGTTTATCTATGTATGTTTGTCTCAAAAGGAAGAAATCTTGCACCCTGCTTCAAACAGGCTGTTACAGTCCTTCCTGTTTTAACCTGGCCAAATTTAGCTCCTATAGTCTTGAGACTGTATTTTGAGACTTCTGCATGTCTTAATGTTTTCAAAAGTCATGATAATAATTATGTGGTCAAAGATTTTTCTTTTGGATTCAATTAATGAGGTAAAGTATTCAGTGAATTGAAATTCATTATGTATTTTGCTGGTTTGTACCATGATTTTTTGGGAGCAAACCTTTTATTCCTCCATGTTCACTGGAATTCTGACACCTTAAGGAGAAATACCCATTATATTTGGGTTCTCGCTCTGCAGTCATGGGTCTTTAAGGAACCCTGCACTTCTGAAAAAAGAAAGAAACAAATATTTATGAAAAGTGAGCATTTCTCTGGGTTAATGTGTATGATAAAGAAAAATAACATAGTTAAATCTTTATAATATGCCTATACCCATTGACTTAAATGAGGAATGGCATTTCAAACCATTTGAGGATTTGGCCCTTCTTTGAAATACAAAGTGAAACAGACTTTCATTGTTATTCCTAATTACATTTCAAGTCATAGTATTGACTTTTTAAATATATACATTTATTGAAATTTTATAAATAAATACAGTTACAGGAAAAGAAAAAAGGAGAAAATAGGAGAAATATTTACACTAGAAAGTATAGTGAATTAATTGGGTACATAGAGGCAGTATCATGGTTGGAACTTATGACAGATGGTATTTTATATTTTTGTATAAAAAAGATATATTCTTAATCGTATATGTCAAAGAAAAGAGACCATATGTTGTTAAACACTTCCAAATTGTCGTTTAATCTGAAGGGCACTCTCTCACATGCTACTGAATCCCTCATTGTTTTGGTCTAACCAGTGCTAATCTATAGAAGATTTTATTTACTGATTTGCAGTAATGCAGTGCAAGAAAATGTTCAAGGTTTATTCCCTTTTTCATTACTTGGATGGCTCTCATAACTGGTAAAAACTACCTTTGATTGGACCCTTACATTTTTCCTGGTTTCCCCATGCTAACCTATCCTTGTTTGTAGTGAAGTGATCAACAGAGATCAGACTTGCTGAGAGATCACACCATTTTTTCCTGACTCCTGGGATATAGTTTGCCTTTCAAATCTGTTTGTGATTGGATTAAAGCAGCAATATTGCTGAAGTCCTGTAATTAAATAATTGAATTTTACATAGCTAAGTGGCAAAATATAGGAGTGGTGTGTAGAATGTGAAGAATACACTGAGAGATTGGACACCATTTTCTTGCAAGTCATATATGTAGAGAGTGCTGTTTGTGCTAGGACAGGAGGAGTTCTCCAGGACTGAGTTACAATATTAAAAAAAAAAAATAGCAGCACCAAAAAACCCAAACAAACCCAACAGAAGATATGGTTTCAGAAAGCCTGATGTTAGAATACTCGATGCACTGTGGATTGAACAAAACATTAGAGTTGTGGATATTTTTGTTTTTTATGTTTAAACATGTAGACCAGAGCATGGGGAATGAATATACATCAAGGAGTACAAGAGCTGACATCATCTTTATGAGAGGGTAATAGAGCCAGAATCACACTGTTTTATTTCTTTATTAATTTATTTATTGGTTTAGAACTATGTTTGGTAGTTAAACACTGAGGAAGTAATAAAGGAATAATAGTGTTTTAAACTGCAGCCTTTCACCCTGGCAATGGACTGGAACTCTGTCTTGGCAAACCTGTATATGGGGAAATGGTTTCTTCTGTTATCCTTGGCAAGCACTGACTCAGTTAGAAGTGCTGATGGTGACCTCTTTGACATCCCCAACAGCTTGTACAATGCTTGATCAACTCCCTGCTGCATGCAGAGTAATAGCAAGTCTTGTCACAAACAATGAATAAAATTTTACAGGATTAGTTAAAGATAGTATATGAGTGAGATTACTTTTTTTAGACTCCTCAACAATTCTACAATCAGCTGCAGAAGGCTGTTAGAGGCTTGAAAGAGGCTTCATTAATCATGAAACATATGATTATTGAAAACCTGCAAACAAAACTATTTGCATCTCTTTCAGAGCACAGACCTGCCCATTAAAGTATGACAAGTATAAAGTCAGTTTAATTTGAGTGAGAAGAATGGTAACAATGTATTTGGATGTAATCCATCCCAGTTAAGAAGGGAGAGGATATTGAAAAAGCAAACATTCCTTACAGCGAGCCATAAACACAGCCCCAGCCCCGCCCCCCCCAGTTGGTGCCAAAAGATCTTGTTTATGTTGGAAATTTCACCAGCCAATACAAGTTTCACATGCAGTCCTAAAGGAAACTGGACTTTTGTCTTTTTAAGTCTATTTAAAGTGATGGCTGAGTTGTGAGAACTATCTACAAACCATCTGGAGAAGATAAGGCCAAGAAAAAAATCAGTCTTGCTGGAAATGCTTGTGTTGGGGGTGTCTATGGAAAATTTTTATGAGGAAACAGAGAAGTGGGTTTGTGTCCCTGGCAATTGCAAAGGTGCTACTCTGTGAGAGACAGTTTATTTAAATAACTGTGTAGAAGACTGTAAATTGAAAACTGTAAATTAAGAGAAAGGTGATATGTAAAGTGGACATACTGTGAGTTTTTTCTGGATTGCTGTGGGATGGAACAATACTACACTTATTTTTTTTCCCCCTTTATTCAGTGGGAGATTTTTCCCTTATTTGTGACACAATAAAAATTGATTTTACACTTCCTTTAGTACTTTAAGATATTTCTGATTGGGTTGAAACATTGCTTTTATAGAAGTGCTGTGTCATTGGTATAGTGCTTTTCACCAATTTCAGGTAGTGAGAGCCAACCAACAAAGAAAATTTCAATTACTTCCGTGGTTATGTCTGTGTTAGGGAGTAGTACAGACTAGGAGGAGCAAATGTGTGGGGCTAAACAGGCAACCATGATACATTTCTTTCAGCATTTTTTACTTTGGATAGCTCTGCTTGTGTCCCATGGAGTGAATGCCCATTTGCAACCAAATTGTATTAAACGTGTTTCTGCTCTGCCGTTTTTCAATGAGAATCTACTTTCAGCACTCACAAACAGCTTCACGGAGCAAACCAAAGCACCAAACCGCTTTGAGAGTTTTGCTTTAAACGCACACTTTGGATGCAAACTTAAACAATCATGTAGATGCATGATATGTATAATTTTTTTTTTTTCAAGAATTAACCAACAATGTGTAAAGATAACATGGCAGAAAGCTGGAGAAGAGTGAAATAAAATTGAAGAAGGTGAAGTCGTCCACATTGCTACACATGGCATGCCCAAAGCACTGGGTATATACAATATGTTCTATGGAGAGCCTGAGGGACCTGTAAACTGCTAGATAAAAACCCATTCAGTGAATATTTTGATCCTCACAAGAATGTCACTTGGGAAAGGCACATTTTTTACAAGAAACCAGCTGCCAGATGAGACCATTGACCATTGTTAAGATCTTTAAAATAAAGCCAAGTAATGTGAATTGGAGCAGTTAACAGATGGATGAATTACTTGTGATATAAGTGATAACCAAGTCAAAGCAAGGTGAGAAAAGGACTTGACATTGCAAAGAACAGCGGATATTTGCAGGGCTAGTAAAGACTGCTTCCCAAATAAAAGTGTTAGCTAGTGGTGAAAGAACTGGAGTGTATCTCATTAAAAATGCATACCAAAGCATAAAGAGAGAATACAAGGGTAAACAAATGGCAGAGACCAGACTTGTTTTCAATAGATGTAAAATCAATCACAACATGGTGAAAAGGTCCTACACAAGAGGTTCGGTGTCCTGTATACAATGAAAGCAGCCATTTTGCCGAAATTAGATTGCTTTCAACTCAACTTACAAAGATCTGCCTAAGAAAATCTGTCTGTGACTGCGCTGCTGGAGGACATAACGGATGACAATGGTGATTACAATGGTTGATTAAAAGGATGGTAGGGATGATACTATTCTATAAAATAAGATTTTCTGCTGGGCCAGAACATTTACCTTTGAAATTACCTCACAAACAGGATTGCAATTTGCAGATTTTGAAAATTCTCTGATGACACAAAAGTAATGAAGAATTCCTAAGTAGCTTCATTCCACAGAGTTCTACATAAATGAAATAAATCTATAGAGATTCCATTAGCATTGTCTGCTATATCTCTACAGAGATATAGCAGACAATAAAGTATTTGCAGTCTTGGTGCCTCTACAAAACAAGGTTCTATTCATCATTTGTAATTTACCCTGTTACTCAGGATGTGAGGAACCTGTACTTTCTATTTAAATAGAAACTGGAGCTAAATACAAAATAATTTATCTAGCTTAGACATTAAATTTGTGACTTCTACATAGTCTTCAGAATTATGAAAGTTATCAATCAGATACATTGGCTCTTCTCTTTAGGATGGTTTCAGTTCTTGCAGCCTTCAAGATATACCCCATGGCATTTTTTTTCTCTCCATTACCCTGACTCTTTTATCTGTCATCCTTCATAGAATTATCTACTGTCCTGGTAAACATTAAAGCATGATGGAGCCCAGTTGTGTTTGGAATTTTTCTGAGATAATATAAATTATTAATAGCTAGCTAAGATAAGCTAGATAGTTCTCCTCTTTGGTTGGTTTAGAAAAATAGCTATTTTATTGATTAAACATATACATCATGCTTCAGTCAGTTCAGCCTTTTGGATCACGAGACCTGGGTAGAAGGAAAAGGAAAATAAAATAAAATAAAGTGTAATTGTTTTTTGACTGTGCACAATCTGTGGAGTTGTGATCATACCTTGTTCTGTGTTGATCACAGAAAAAATACTAGAAGTACATAGAAAAGGTTACTTTTGTTCTTGTAGTACCTGAATTGTCAGAAATGTAATTCTTCCTGACTTTATTACACTGAATAGGAAAGCTTCTTACAAACACTGAGAGAAATGTAGTGTGGATAGGCACAGTACTTGCAATTGCCAATAAGCTATTCAGGTAAGGCCGTATCCTTATTTTAGCTATATTGGATATGTGCCATAAATAAATCCAGTAGCAATTTATCTCATCTCACTAGCTATCTTGATTCAGTTGATTAAAGGCTATAAACTGACTTTAATTATATGTTGTAACAATTGGTATTTGGAGACCTAAATATTTGGGTCCATGTGGTGGCAGTTTGAGTCTCCACTGTAGAAGGGATCTGGAAAAGTTTTTAGTACTGCCCAGAATTCTAATTTCAACCTTTTCTTTTTTTTTAAAATTTCTTATGCATCCAGATTTTTTTATTCATTTTGGGGATAATTATTCTTTTATTTTGACTACTAAACACTTTTTCCGCTATCTTATTCCAGGTCCAGAGTTCATTTCAAGCCCCAATTGAACCTAAGCCCTTTCTCTGCAAAGGTAGGATGTGGAAAATGCAATGCATTCCAGCTATTTTTTGCTAAGATAATAAAAGAGTGAGACATTTTGTCCATGCAGGGAAAGTAGATGCAAATATTACACTTGCACATGCTATTGTTTTATAAAATGATTTGCAATTTTTTTGAGTTCTTGAGAACTGATGAGGCAACTTTCAGTATCAGGTGTTTAAGGCATCATCAATTTGTTCTTTGAATATTTTATTAAATTAAATTAAATTAAATTTCATTTAAACTCTATTTTACTATCTTACTTCGTATTTAATTACTCTGCTAAAAAGAGTAGATACGATTCCCTTGTTTATTCTTGCTGTTTAACTATTAGTCTCCACAGCACTAAGTTATTCTATTTTGTTTCATGGATAAAAATGAGTCTAAATCCAAGTAAGAAGACTATTCAAGGCAAAAGTAAATACAAAAGTTTGTTGTAATTAAATAAAATATTGAAACCAGATAATGAAAAATTAATATTCATTAGGTCTTACAAATTGTTGTATTGCTGGTATTTAAGTTGCTGGGTTGTTAAAATGTAATGCAAGACGCATTCTTTAATTCAGGTATGGAGTCTTTTGAAGAAAGTGGATTTGAATTATTATGGTAGAGAAATATCTTAAATTGTCGTAAGACCACTGATTTTTCTACCTACCTGATTAAGCCAGTGTTTAATATCTGGGTTTAATGCCTCAGATAACTTAATGCAATAACTTAAATGGCCAATTACTGAAGTCCAAGAAAGTACTTCAGTATCTGCTACCTAGTTTTGGTCATATTCAGACTTGATACTAGCTCAAACCTTAAAGTTTGCTTTGGCTCTTGTTTTATTTCCAATTATGTATGTCAGTATATGGCAGTAGTTTTCAATCTCTTTTGAGTTGTGAAGTCATAAAAATTTCAGTGGACGAGGAATTGCATTAGAAACGTAGTTTGAGGACAAAGAATACTCCACAGACACTTTTTTGCCACAGTCCACAGGTGACAAATTAACATCAGCACTTTAAAAATGCTTTCGAGTATTTGACTAGTTTTCATATATATGTTTAATATGTTTGAAATACAATATGATTATTCATATGGCATATTTACAATAGGGAATTTGGGGTGGAATAAATGCAATTGTGATGATCTCGATTATCTTTTTCTAACAGCAATTATACTCCCTAGTAACTACCTCATTCCACAGAACCTTATACTATTTTTGTGTATTTTAGGAGCTTGGAGTTTTTGACTAGTGTTTGTATACTTAAAACTTACACTGTTGTCCTTTCTGTGGTACCCTTCTCAGTATTAGTCCAACAAGCCAATACAATTATTTGCTCCTTTCAGCTTCGTTTTATGCTCACTATTGAGAACCTTTCCTTTCTCCACAAAACTTGGATGTAAAAATTAATTAAATTACACATTTCCAATTTACCTGAAAAATATGTTTAAGCAAGAACCATAATCTCCTCTAGCTAACAATTACATTTTATATTCAATATCCTTCACTTGTTATTTTCAGGAACTGTGGATAGCCTCTAAAAAATCATCAATCCTTTGTTGCATATTTCTTTATGAGCACAGATGCTTACAACGTCTATCGAGTGACTGTAAATAACATCATTTTTAATTAGAAATGCACTGATTTAAAACTGCCTGCTCATCTTAGCTCCATCTTTCAGGTAACCGGAGCTGCTAATTACTTTCAAAAACCCAGGTCAAATGGTCAGTGTCTGAATTCATTAACCACTCAGCAAAATATCTCTCTCCCTCTAAAAAAAAGGAAAACTTTACAAATATTTTTAAAGGTCAAATGTTGTGCTCCACTTTCCCCATTTGCTTTGTTCTTGGTAATAGATCTGAGATTTTGTAGTAGTAGTAATACACAAATAGTTAATATTGTTTAAATAAGTGGTAGGTAAAATAGCTCTGTTCCTTTGTAATGGAAGACAGCAAAATATATTGTTAATGGTGTACATAAGCAGTAACCTTTTAAGATCTCCATCCCTCTGAAAAACATTCAAATCCAGTTCTTTCAAATTTTCTTCATACAATTTTTACATTTTTATTTCTCAAGTAAGTAAGAGAAAAATAATTACCAGTAGTGATCATCACATGTAGACTAGCAAATAAAGTGTTCAAATAAGCATAAAAATTTGGTCTAAAGCCCAGGTGTTTTAAACCATTTCCTCTGACCACCTGCATGGGACTCAATTTTTAAGGAAATGTTTTCTACTTTTAATTTTTGAGAAAACAGTTTGAAGCTATTGTAACTTTTTTATTTTGGTAACAATAAGGAAATTGTCCAGTCTAGATCTGTACTTTTATGGGACGGACACTGTTATACACACAAATATTTAAGGAACAATTTTATAAATGCAAACCGCTCTAACTGTCTTGAAGCATAAGAATAGGCTGCCCACTGTGTGAAAAGTAATCATGATTTGAATTCTTTGGAAACACTTCTGATATTGCAGTTAGTTTTCAAACAACCATTATACTTAAAGTTGGTAAGCTATTTACATTATTAACATGGTGTAGGTCTTTTAATTTTGTGGTACTTCTTTCAGGTCTTCATTTCCTGAGCATTTGTTAAACTTTCTTCACTGCTTACCAGTAAAGTTCCATCTAGTTCAGATACTTCTCTTGTAATTGAAACTTGATTTCAGACATACTGGGCTGATGTGGGTTATATTCATGTCATCACTAAAATAGTGCAAGGTTTTTTTTACTCTACTTGTGTGTTGTTATAATTATGTGCTGTTATGATGTAGTTAAGTTTTGTTTCTCATTCATTCTAGCATTTTTACCACAGAAATAGAAAAAAAATCCTTAATATGAAGTCCTTCTTGTGACAGAAAAAGCAGCTATCTCTTATATTTTGAATGAAGTGGTATTTTTATGGAGGAAGAATACACTCTACCTAAATTTGGACATTTGGATATTTTGCCTCTTGAGGTCTTTGTCATTTTAGTAGTTGAAGAAAGAGGGTGCCTTTTTCCCCCCAGAAGCTAAGAGTGTTAAATATGCTCTTTCATAGAGCTTACTGAAGAACAATAGTTTTATTTTATTTTTACATTGACTGATGCCAGTAGGAGGGGAAGGCATGTATTATTATGCAGTATTGCACACAAATTTATTTCATGTTTTCATGAACTATGTATTTATATTTCTTTAGAAAAAGTGGTTCAGGTACATCTTCAAACACAAGAAAACGCTGTGAATAATGCTGTCTTTCGCCAAGGAGTTACAAATGTGTTCAAATGTGTTCTATGTGACTCAAGCCATCCTTGCATAAACCATTCTACAATGCCCAAGGAACAAGAATCATAGAATCATAAAATCATTTAGGTTGGAGAAGACCCCTGATACTGAGTCCAACAGCTAACCTAACACCTTCACCACTAAACCATGTCCTTAAGTGCTACATCAACATGATTTTTGATCAGTGATTCCACCACTGCCCTGGGCATCCTATTTCCGTGCTTGGCCACACTTTCAGTGATGACATTTTTCCTAATATTTTCCTAATATCCAATCTAAACCTTCCTCGGCATAACACGAGACCAGTGTTTGGTCTTATTGGTCTACATTTGGTCAATATTGGTATTTAAAACTTAGGCATTCCAGAGTGGCATGATCATCTCAGTTGGCAGTCCTCTTATTTTAGACCAGAAATGCCACTGCCTCTCAGAAGAGCACATAGTAAAGATCTTCATATGGTCATCAGAATTTTATGGTGTTTTGTGTAGTAGCTGAACACAAAATTCTGCTTTAGTTAATTCTTCATCTAATTCATTATTATGTTATTACTCATATCAACTAACAGCAAGAAGTTATTTTTGGGTATACTTTCCTTTTTTGTACATTAAACTACTGCAGATAATGGCTATTGGACAGGTGTGCATCTGTATAGACAAAACCATCCATCTAGAGCAGCATGTAAAAAACCCCAAAGCAATTGACTTTATCTTCGATTTGGATGAAAAAAAAGAGGTTGCAAATTCATTAGTATTTATTACCATTTACATTAAATATCTGTGCTAGCTGCAGGAATTTGTTCTGCAAAGGCTGGTGGAAAATAAGGCCATGTATATTCCTACAACAAAGCTGTTCATTGTATAATTTAGTTTTTAGCTGACTCTGAACTTACTGCAGGTGAAAATAAGATGATCCAGATCTGTCAGCACTGATATACATGTAGGTGGTTCCATTATTATAATTTGTGAAATGCTCACAAGCTGTCTTTGTGAGGGTGCTTATATAGAGTAATGTATTAAAAAGAGGCAAGATGTTCTACCTTATGATGGCATTGCAGTTGTGCAGTTTGTGTAAAGTAATCAAGTGTTTCTAAAATATGCATGAAAAGAGGAAAATTTATTAATATTCTTATATGGTTTTGTGTGTAATGTAATAGTACATACTTTAGGAAAGAACTTCCTGCTTTTTATGGGACAGATATGTTCCAATCAAATCAACTGGTAAGTATTTATAAACTAGATGCTCTTTTCATGAGTTGTGAGTACTATAAGAATAACACCACTATTCTTATAGCGAACATAGATATTGGAACTGCCCCTCTCTTGAATAAAGAGTTGTTGCATTAATACTAGTGGAATTTCTGGATTTTTCTCACTATTTTGAGAAGACCACCCTGCTTTTTTCAATCCTTTCTTAAATTTTGCTTTCAGTTGTTTAAATTTTCAGTGATGAATTTGTATAGTATGTGTAATAGGTATTATAACCAGTCTGCAACTGATGAAAATAAATTATTGGGGAGAAAAATTACTTCAAATATCTACTTCTGATAAGCTTATTTTTAAAAAATTTCAATGTACAATAATAATATATTGTAGCTGGATATAATCCAATACTTTATAAGCTGAATTTCAGTCCTGTCTCCTCCTCCCCTGCATGTTCAGAACAGTAGCAAAATGATATTATGAGGTTTTATTGAGACTGGCTGATATACTTAGAAAGAAATAGAGGAGCTTTTGGACTCATGGTGATTTCATAAAGTAATTCTGCTTCACCTACTTTCAGTGAAACAAAAAGAAAAAAAACCTGAAATTACACTGATCTAAGCTTGTGCTCTTGTAACTCTATGGGTGTGTAATTTTGGGGCTCTCTGTGGGGTCCACATATGAATCCATGTTTGAGCTTAAATAATAGAAAATGGCCAGCTCTATGATGCAGTAAATTGTTTATGAAAAGAGAATGAGCTGTACTTACCTAAAATGTGCTAATCCTGTGAATGCTTGACCATATTCTCTACTTCAGTCACATGATTACAGACAGCTTTGGATGAATAGAGCATTCCTAATCTGAAGAAATCACTTGATGGGCACCTGAACAAGCAGGATATTCCTCCTTATGTGAAATGAAGGGCAAAAGTGTATTTTATCTATTCCTGGAAACAAAATTCCTGCCCTCAAGCATAGTCAACTATGTAAAAAGTAAAGTATTGAGCAACCCCTTTTATCTATCTGAAATCTGAGCATTGGAACCATCAAGTTTTTGTACAAGTAGCAGCTCTGCTTTTCTCTTCTTAAGTTCTGGCCAGTGTGCCATTTTTGAAATATTCAAACAAAGAAACCACAAACCGCTAGTCACACCACAATACCAGCTTGTGTTTACATTTTCAGCTCTCCAGATCATGATCCTATTGAGTGCACATAGAGCGAGTGCGTGTACACGCGCCCATCCACCATCAGGAGAAACGAAACTGTAAACACAAGCTGGTATTTTGGTGGGGGCACACTAATATGGCGGTTGGTGGGGTCGGAAGGTGGAGGGTGAATTATGGATCCAGAATTTCCTTGTATTTTTAAGTCAGGCTGTTTGCAGTATCTGCTTTTCAAAATGAAATGTTTGGTTGTTTTATAAGACTAAGGCCTAGTTTCATTAATTTTAAACTACTCATTCAGACTTGGAAGATGATGGATGAAAGCGCTAATGCTTGACAGATTTGAACTGGACAATGACTTACAAACTGTATTACAGGGAGCTCTGATTGCATGAGTGGAGGGTGGGCAAGAATGATCTCACAGTTATTACCATTTATGGAATTCTTTGCTGAACTAACTAGTGAATCATCTTGCTTAATATTAAACTAAACACTAAAGACATTGTTAAAAATAATGTGGTGAGACCAAAGTGACTATCTTTAAATTTGCAGAATCTAAGATACATATTTGAATATAAACTCTTAAAATATAGAGCACTTGTTGGGTAAACTGAGGAGCTGAAACATATTTAATTAGATATCTCTGAGAACTTCTTCATGTTATATGTTGCTTAATTTAAACATGCCTGCACGTCCCTAAACTTTTTTTTTTTTTTATCAATGAAATGGTATTATTTAATTAAAACTAGAGTGCCTGAACAAAGCTTTTATCTGGAGAAGATTTGGTTTTGCTGCTTACAGGTCAGCTGTTGCCATAAATCTTTATGGAAATCTCATATTTGTGGCTATCTGAAGTTGATAAGCCTTCATTACTGGCCATTTGCAGCCACTTTCTCTTGCCTGCTCCTCCAAGAAGAAAAGGCTATTGCTGAAAGAAGAGTTAGATTACTGTTTTGAGAAAACAGAATTCTGGAATGCACGATCAAGTCATGGCCTTAAGGAATAGAAAAGAGACAAGAACAAAAAGGAGACTCTTGTCTTCAGAAGGAAAATAATCTCCCTCTAAAATCTAAATAGTTCAATAGCTTCTCCCAGTGTGAAAACAGCGTGGCCTAATTTTCAGTCCTGCTCTCGTATTAGCACATTGTGTTAACAACAGCATTTCTGAGCTCACTCCTTTATGTGCTATGTGTTGTTCTTTCCTCCATAGTAGATATTTTAAAGCACTACTAGTTAAACCACAATCACAGATACTAAAATAGCTCCTTTATAATTTAATTGAAAATTTAAACCTTCAAAAAAATAAAATGCAGACATAATATTTTTCTCTCAAAAGCCATAAATCCATTTTTTGAGTTGCAAGTTTGATTACTTAGCACACAATGCCCATATTTATCTGATCCTTTAAAAAAAAGTATCTTAAAGGGAACAACACAGTACTGAAAAAATACATACCATAGGCTTTGTTGTGAACTGTCTACACTTTATGGAAATTACATAACATCTTAGTACAAGTCTGGTTAAAGAGAGTGGAAGAAGACTGTTTACCTGCACTTAAAGAACATCTGAAATTTGATATGTATGTATTTTGAGAATTTGAAATTACTAACTGGAAGAGACTAAATATAATAATTGCTTATCTTTATAACTAATGTGATTGTTTTGGAACAATAATATTCAGAAGATTGTAATTCAACCACAAGATCTGGAAAGATCCCACAAATCTTTGGAAAAAAAAAATATCAGGCTGCTTAATGCAATTAAGTAAGTCTGAAACTGAGATATTTTCATCTGCCCCTTTAGATAGTTCACAGAATATCAGAGAGAAATTAGAGAAAGAGCCTAAGAGGGATACTGTTTCCTTCTTACTGCTGTCACACTTGTGCTTTAAATTACTGATATTTTTTACAGGTAAGTTTTAAGTTATTTGTGTGAAAAATCATGTTTTGATTTGCTGTAATAGAAGCTGAGATTCTCAATGAAATCCATCACACAATATTGAGAAATTTTCAGTAAAATTATGAGGGTTAGCAAACAGCTGAAAGCTTAGTGAACTAAAGCTGAAGTGGAATGAGTTGGTAGTTGGTGGGAGGTCTCATCTCACACTCTTACCCAAATAAATGCTTGATAATCTATTGTTTTAGCAAGGTTTTTTTCTGTCTTTTTTTTTTTTTACATGTAGATCCCCTTTCTTTCATGCTGAAAGGCAAAAAGATATGCCCATCTAGACTTGCTACTTATTTCTGTGGACCTTTCATCTCACTCTGGTCTCTCTATTGATGGCCAGGAAACTCATCCAACAGCAAGAAACAGCTAACCTTTGGAAAAAGCTACATAGCCTCAAAGATGAGAAGTTCCTTCTTTGATGGAGCAGAGCAATAGAGCTCCATCAGGCAACCCATCAGTACTGCAAGGAGATGTAGTTATGGGAGATCTGCTCAGTGTTTTTCGCAGACCTTATCAGAAAATTAATTAGCAAGAAGTGATGAATACAAATACTGCTAATGTTTCTCCCATAAGCATTTTTTTAGTAGTAGGTTTTTTACTATGTTTTCCTCTAAAATTTTGTTATTATGAAATCTTGTTGATCCAATCCATAATCTTCTGATTTGTGAATTAATATGTTTTTCTTTCAAAATTCCTAAATTATTATGGAGTCATATGAATGGACATTAGACTAAAACGTTAGACCAGTAAAAATAGTATAGCTGAAATAGTAACTATAACTGCATAGCCATTAGTATTAAATAGCTGCAGTCCTATATTGTAATATTCCTGCTTCAGTACAGAGGAGTAAAAAATTAAATTGGGAAGATTCTATTTCTGAGTGCCACGTCTTAGGAAACTGGCAGAGATCAGTCACTCTTTAATTCCAGTTTAAAATGCACAGAGATAAAAACCCTAATACTCAACTAATAAGAAGAAAATTCCTAGAACTGATACGCAGTTGAATGATTGATGTAAATAGGAACAATGTAGTCAAAGCCCACCTGTACACACTTTTGCCTTCTGTCAACATGCTGCTGTGACAGTTTTGCTTTATTTATTAATATAAACAATTATTAGCATAATTTCTAAGTGTCAAACAGTGGATTGTCTTTCATATTTACTATATATATATACGGGTCACATATATTTTGATGTAATGTAAAGAATTTTGCTGTTTTGAAGTTTTATCTCTTTACATAATTTCAGATTTTATATTAAAATTTAACAGTAGTACTGAAACAATTAAAGAAGTATATAAATAGTATATAGCAAATAGTTTCATAATGTATTAACTGATTTAACATCATACCACCGAATAGAGCATTACTTTCAGAATTATTTAAATGGAAAATTTACTCCAGAGAGAGCTATTCTTTTAAAAGGCTTTTACTGACATTTCAAAGTAATGTGACGCATATTTGCACATAGTAAAGACTAAGAAACTTTTAAAATGCATACCTTTGCATTTACAGTTAAATGTTTTTAAAATATTCCTTGAAGGGTCAGATTAAATCTTGCATAGGTAAAACTCAGTTCAGCATCAAGGATAATCAACTGGTAGACTCACATGTTGTATGCTAAGTGGCTGAAAATACATTACATGAAGTAAGTTACTATTACTATTACTATCACTGTAAATTGATGTGCTTGTTGGGTTTCTTTTTCTTGGAGGAGGAGTATGAAATGACTTGCCTTATGTTTGTTTTGAGGAAGTTCCTTCAGAATTAGATCTTATTTACAGTAAATCCAAGCCTGTGGTTCCACTGAAGCTGAAGCCAATCTAAATGTTGATTGCTGCAAACCCTACTTTTGGCCATATGTTACCACTGCTTTCCCTTGAGCTCTCTTTGCTATGCTCTTCTCCAGCATTTTCACTGGCACCTTCATTCATCTGACTTTAAACTGAATGTCTTGTAGCTCAGGGGCCTTCTTCTAGTATAGAGAAGTATATTTTATAAGACTGTTTTTATGTCTCTTTAATTTCTCTATGGGGTCAGATCATCATGACTTATGCCAGGGAGGATGCAGCCAGGTTTGGAAACAAAACAAAGCTGGATAATTTCTTTTTATAGGGGATTGGTTTTAGACCAGCCCAGTAGATTTGTCAGGCTTCACCCTGAACAGAATTCTGCCATGAAACAACTCATCCCTATGGGAGGGCACTGGGGGACAGTGGCCTCCAAACACTGATGCAAGAGGTAAGGCAGAAACACTTGGCACAAAGCACAGTGGCACCTCCAGTGCAGAGCACTTCAAAGTGTCATGAAACTGCAGCTTTAACTAAAGAAATTGTATAGTTGGCTACATGTTGCTCAGGATATGTTAGCTTTTAATTTAAAACAATGTCATGTTTATAATTAAACAGAAATAGTGTAGTAATGTTTAAATGTGTTCATTTAGGATGGCACATTAGAACAATTTGAAATCAGTCTTGTAACATTATCCAGTTTTAAAATTATTGTACAATAATTGCTTTGTAATTATTATAATTGATGTTTTGTAAATATTTAAGAATGGGAATCTGAACCTGTTTTCCTTCACATCCATGCAAGTTCTGTTCCCAGAGCAGGATTAGACACACTCACAAATTCCCTAAAACTCATGAGTGACAGCATCTTACTATAGATGCCTAGCTATATGTTATAGCAGTATACCCCATCAGATTTTAAACATTTAGATCTGTCTTCCACCAAGGCTATATTCTTATTTAAGAATGTCCTGTTATTGCATCAATTGTTCCAAGACTAACAGTGCTTCTAAAGTGATACACAGAGCTTTTAAAAATTTAATAAAGACTTACTTCCAAAGTATTTACAAGAAATAGAATAGAAACTCAGTAGCTTAAATTGTATCATATTAGATGTGCAGTATTTCATTTTAATTATCCTTAAGCATTGTATCTAAATAGTATTAATGAGGTTAATATCCATAAGAAGACAGATTTAGAATCTCATTGCTAAAACTGGTCAAATAATTCATAATGAATTATTCACCTTGTTTTTTTCATGAACTCTTGGTGAACAGATTGTGATTTTCTCAGAAGGATTAATTATTCAAAGTTATTCACCAAAAAACTTAATAGTTCTTGGGCTCAGTTTCTTGGTGAGCAATATATTGTGAACATCTGACCAGCTCCAGTATTTCAGATCATACGAAAGTGGATTTTTTCTAATGTGACCTTTCCCCATCAGTTAAGGTCTCTCTGAGATGAAATGTTTATGATACTTTTTTTCTCATACCATCTATGGAACTGTCCCTTTAAATCTGACAGAGATGTTCAGTAGCAGTCCTACAACTAATACAATATTGTTCTTGCCTTTTAGTTACTACGTACTGTATGCTGTATTATGCCTTTACCTAGTTTCCCATTACTTATTCTTGGAGGGATGATTCATTGTCAGTTATGTATGGATGATGTGGTTTTATAGATTGAATTGTACATTCAAAATTTTCTTAGAATTATTGCTGAAAGTGTTCTGTATGAGTGAATAATATTACAAATCACTTATACAAACCAAGTGAATTAATTTTAATGTTTTAATATTATATTATCTAATTTGCTTAGTATTTGGAGGACTTTTTTTTTCCCTTGTAGTGGTCTATATCCCTAGGCACATTGCTTTCTTCATCTCTCAAATATGGATGTTATCAATCTCCACTGTGATCTCTTCACTTTGTGCAAAAAGGTCTTCAGTGAAATGGCTACAGTTTCTGGAATAGCCACAGATTAGCCAGGGTTAGCAAGGTTTTGCAAATATTATTCAGAAAGGTTGGTTCTGTCCCACCTTAGTTACTTTCCTCTTATAGTTCATTTGTTCATTCGTTCATTCATTCTCTCTCTCTCTCTGTTTCTCAAGAACAATCCAATTGTGAAGTTTATTCTGTCTCACTGAAGAGCAACTCTGCCTTTCGAGGAAGCAATATTCTAGAGAATGTCTTGTGGCTCTTCTTTTACAGAATTCTCCCTTCTTTTTTTCTTTTGTTTTAGATTTCATAAGCAATTTAGTCTACAGTGTTCAAATCACATCCTTCAAGTGCAACAATATAGCATCACCTTTTAACATTAGAAGACTCTATGTTACTAAAATACTTAAATATTGTAAGAAAAACAAAAGAAAGAAACGAAGTCTTTTGCATTGGTCTCTCAAATCCAATGGAAAAGCCAACTTAGGAGCCTACTGGCTTTGTGACTCTTCTTTTTCCATCACATTTAATGGGCTTGTTTTCTTCTTCAATCTTTGCTGTTCACAGCTTCTCTTTAGTAATGTCTGGAGAATGTACTCGTAAAAGTGCATCCAATTATCTTCTGCCCCAATGAACTGCTGTAAAAGTTGAAGGATTGCTTTCTGCAGCACAAAAATTGATACTGATTTGGTGGACAAAGTTCTGAAATTCACTGTGAATTTCTTTCTTACCTGTTGTCTCAGGACCATGGAAAACAGTCCAATAATGAAATATTAGAATACTTAAAGTGAAAAGCTGTTCAGTTAACATTAAAACTGATTTGTTACAGTTCTGTTTCCTGTATTGCCCTACCTACTCCCATCTCTTCAGTATCCCAAGTTATCCTTAGGTTACTTCCATATCTTAAGACCTCCAAGACATGCTCTGTTCCTTTAGTTGATCATCCGCAGAATGTTTCTGGCTTTTGCCTTAACTTCTAATTTTGAATTCCAGCCTGCTAGCTAGGTAAGAGATATCACATGATAAGACGGGTCCAGGAGCTCATGTAGGCTTTTTGATCAACCAACTGCTGCTAAATAATGGTTGGCTTCTTTGTGGCTTCCACATAGCAGTAACAAAGCTTATTTTTATTTATAAAAATAAAAATTAAAAAAAAAAAATCAGTGCCTTAATGTGTATTTCTCAGATTGGTTGAACTTTGCTAAAATTTAAAAATTATTAGGCAATAGGCCATAAACCCACTTTTTCCTTTTTTACCTGGAGATGAGAATTTAAAAAACCACCTCAACATTGTCTCCTAAAGTGAGGTAAATGAACACATAAAAGTGTATAAAGGCAGAGTACTCAGAAAAATTTTTTTAACTTGCTGTTTGCACAGTTGTATGTGTGTGTATATCTGAGGCAAATGTTCCCAGATACCAATTATGTGGAAACCATACCCAAAGTTGAGAGAGAAAGGTTGTGTTCTGCAAGTCCAGATGTCACCGAACTCTCTAAGCAGTGCATGCGGTTGTACAGCACCACATGTTTTCTAGTATGCAGTTTTAATTAACTGAACTCAGGATGAAGGTCCAAACCCTGTTCTCCTTAATAATGAAAATAACTGCATTATTTTTGTTCTGAATTTCCTGGATACAGTAGATTTACATGAAACTGTAAACATCAGAATTATTTTGATTAGGTTATGCTTTACATGGTTTGGAAATATGTGTTTAATATTATCTATGCCTTGTTCTTTAAATTTAGCTGATTAATGAGATTTATGTCATCATTAAAACAGAAGAAGCAAAGGATTTTGCGTGAATGCAAAATATTTATTTATATATACGCAAATATATATTCATGAGAAAATTTGAAGGCCATTCTTTGTTCAAACTAAAACTTGAAAAGCAAATGATTACATGACAGAAATTATTAGATCCTAGTGTATTTTATATAAACTTTGGCATATTGATATGGGTTAATAGTAGGAAGCTTTAAAACAAACTAAAGCACTTTTAAAGGATGACTATGTTCTATGTGTTTGTGAGACACTGGAGAAAATAAAGGAGTGAATTTACAAAGGTGTTGCAATCTGGAAAAAGGCATCACAAATGATAATCCAAACAAGCAGGGAGATGGGAACCCATCTGAATGTAAATACTGTTTGATGAATATCCTACAAACAGATTTTCATGTCTGTGTCCGATTGAATTGATATTTTAGTTAAGCTAGTCTTCCTCTTGCTGTAGTCGACTTCAGGTGAGGATTTGTATCGTTCTGCCCTTGGGACCCTGGTATTTCAGGGCAAATTGTCCTTCTCAAAGATCTGACTTTTTAAGGATCTGTGAATATAAATGGGTATATTTTCCAGTTCCCGCTGAAAACCAGACCGTGTGGATCTTTTTATATCCCTGTTTTCCTCTAAGTTGTGTGCGATGTTGATTTGGTAATGGAACAGAACGGTGAAGAATTTAGCGTCTAAATCTAAACGTACATTCTTCGTCGGAATTCCTGGGCGCTGCTTGGAAAGCCGCGGAGGACCTGGATGAGGAAAGGGAGGGATGGAGGGAGGGAGGCGCAGCCCGGCGCGGGGCTGTCGCGCGCCCCTCGCGCCGGGCTCCGCGCGCGGCTCGAGCGGCGCCGGTTGCGGGTCCGTCGGCAGCGCCCGCCGAGCCAGCGCCGGGAGCCGGCGGAGCGGAGCGGCGTGTTCCCACTGCCACGGGAATTACTGAGCCAGGGAATGGAGAGGGATCGGGACGGCAGCGGTCGTGACCGCGGGAAAAGACGGCAGAAGCGGCGGTGGTCGGAGGCAGGCTCCTGCCGTACGGCAGGCGCCGCACAAACCGCGCCACACAAATCCCCTGCTAAGGCGCCTGCCTCTAGAGAGGAGCAAACTTTCCGGCCTGCCTTCGTGGAGAATCGTAATCCTAAAGACGCCGAGATATTTAATAGTGAAAATAACATTATTAAGAATTCACAGATTATCGAAAACATCAGTTAATCACCCCACGCCTGTCCTACAAGAGACAGACAGACATTGGGGAAAGCGTTGGGGACGGGCTGGTGCGAAATGCAGCAGCCTTGCAAAGCCTTTCCAGCTCCAGCCTGCTATTACAAGAAAAGGATCATGTGAGGATCCTTTGAAAGGCAATGTTCTGACTTAAGCAAGCAACTGCATTAATTGGGAGTCTTGTATTCCTACATGCTGGGCTAAATAAAGCAAGCTGGTTTGCTGCGGCAGGCTGGGGAAAATATCTAAAACTAATCCTTCAATTACTTTGTCGCTGATTAGAGTATCCATAACAAACGTAAGAGTCCCATGTAGCACGGAACATCTTTTCAGGGAACAGGACAAGCATCCTAAACAAAAACCAAAATGACCTAACTTTTTTGGGGTGGTTTTTTTTGACATTTGGCGGGGGGCGGAGGGAAGCGCGAATCTCCACGATTCCGTGCTTTCGAGAGTTGCAGCTACAAGGTATCCCCTCTTTTTTTAAAATCCCCTGAAGTTAACTTTCATGATGGAGAAAAACTCGGCAAGACAACAAAGCTTTGATCTTTGTGTGAAGAAAGAAAGTAATAGAGTGACGGTCTCTCCGGAGGGTAATTATTCTTTGGCCGCTCAGGCAAGAAGTTCCCTGTCACTCTTAAGGTTAATATTAAGGTAGCTCTGCTATACTTTCCCATATTAAAAAAAAAAAAAACAAAAACCCTCCCCAGAATGTTATACTATTAATTGCCAATTTGCATATGTGTGCAGCTGCTGTTTTGGCTCCGATCTTCCATCCGATAAGCTTGCTGGAGGTATCACAGAGCACTTGGCAGCTTTCCTATTTGAAAAGAAAGCCTTCCTAACTACAGAACAGCTGATAGTCTATCAGTGATAGACCCTGATGGCGTGAATTACAATTACACTACTTTTCACACTAAATCTGGGTGATAGCTACTTGGAAAGAAGTTTCATCATTTTTTACCACAAACTGGAAAAAGAATTACATGGTCATGCTGTGCTTTTAAAGGCAGTTTGGTTCACTTTTGTCTATTTAACACCTAATTCCGAGGAGTCCATAGGCATCTGGAGATCTGAACGTCGCGTAATGAATTCACTGTTTAGATGGGAGATTTTTTAAATCTACCTCAAATTACATTTATTAACAAGGCGAGCAGGAAGTGTTAGAGTTGTTAGACGCTTCATTTATTAAATAATTTGTGGATATTTTCAGTTGTCATATCCAGAGTCATGGGGGTTTACTTATTTTTTAATTAGCAATTCCAAAACAATGCTACCACAATTTAACAATTCATCACATAATCTGGGGCTGTTCAGTTCAGCCACTAATGCTAGATAATTCAGATTGTTATTTTGATCTGTTGATAACTCATTTTGTTGTGATAGGAGAACTGCTGCCCTGAAATTAAATGCATGATTTCCTATGGACCTTGTTGTGACCTAGAAACTAACTCTATCATCTTTGTCTACCTATTTCTTAACATTGTACTTGGCATAGTAAAGCAATAGTAATTTTAAAATGTCACTTATTTGTTTTCTCGCTTCATGATTGGTCTTTATTTCACATTAATGTGTTTTCATATACCACTGTGGAGGAGGAGGTTGGGAGAAATGCAAGTGTCAAAGTAAATTTAATTGTACAAGTAAGTCACCCACATTGATGCCGAGGTCACAATGTCTAAACTTTTTCCTTTTGAGGTGCTACCCTGATAGTTAAATGTAGCTGCTTAAATATCTTATAAAGGCATGGTGGAAAGCCTGACTCCTGACGTAGCTAACCTAACAGAAAATAGACTTTGTTTTCCTTTTTTAGTTGCTTGCTTTATTAGATTTCTCACTCTCACAGATTATCCAAAAACTACCCATTGATTGATCGCCCGTAGAGCTGCATTTGGTGTAAAGAAAAACTTCACAGCTTTATTGGCTCCCAGGAGACAAAACAAACATAACAAGATATTCGTATTAATACAAACAATGCAACAAATGAGAAAACCATCACATTTAAATAAGATGATAAAATCAGTCCAGTGTACATCCCAGCCTCTGATATAGCAGACCTGGCAGTTCAACTATTCACCAGTGCTCTCAGGCACGGGTCCCTCTGGGAGTTGTGTTATTGCTCACAGCATCTCATCACTGCGAACAGTTAACCTAAGAAAATGCCACCAAGTCAAACTTTCAGAACCCGGTTTAAGGGTATTTCACTGCCGCTTTGCAACTGTAAATATAAAGGTTGAGATTAGTCTGTTTCTTCAAAAATATTTTGAACAAGGTTTTGGGTTTTTTTGTGCATTCTTGGACCTGGAAGCTGTTACTTATTTTTCTTAGGGCGTCACATATCTGATCTTAATAAGGCGTTTATTTTGGGAGGAGAAAGCGTGAAGATTCTAACTTTCTGCCATTTCTTCTGAAGACAAAGAAAAGGATGTGTCCCTTTAGCCTTGGTTAAAAAAAAATCCAAGGAACAGTTTTATTTTTAAAGAAAGAAACTTTTCCTCCCAGCACAAATACACCCACGCATGCCACAAACATTTTTTTTAAAAGAAAGCTAATGCCCTCTTAGCTTCGTCTCAGAAAGAAAAGGTACCAGTTTTGAGGAAAGCAAGCTGGCAAGTCCACTCTCTGTGTTATTTCCTACAAAGTCTTCATCAAAAGATGCAACCAGCCTGCTACACAGTAACATTTTCTTCACCACATTTTCTTATAATAACCATTTTCATCACTCTTTAATGGAAAAGTCACTTAGGCCCAGTGGGAAATACGGACCTTCTGAAATACTGTGGGAGTCTTATAATTCCTATCATCTTGCTACCCTCATGCAAAGGCTAGGAAATTGCTGTTCAGCCATTCTGGTGATAGCTTTTCCTGGTGATCTTACAGGCTACTAAATCAAAGTGAAGCTGGGCTTGGTGGCCATGTTATTCCTCTGAAGCCCATAAGAGATCTGACAGGCCTGAGAATTGCATCACTTTCCAGGTCTTGTGCCCACTTTCCACTGGATGGTGAGGTCGAAAAAGGCTGAAGGGACTGCCTTTTCTTTCCATGTTTGTAGTGTTCAATGGGCATTGCTTAGCATTCCTGCTGTTCTATGTGAAAAAAAACAAGACTAACTTATAAATTGTTACTGCAGTTACACCCATCACATTTCAATGGGCTTGTGAGCTTGCACGCGTGACTATGGGCTCTCTGCTAATGATGTCTATGTTGGTCTTTATGCACACTTGACCATGTATCACCCCACATGCTTGCCACGACAGAGCTTTGTGTGCAACACCAGGCACACGAGGTACTCAGTATCCAGTTGTCTGTGTGGGTATCCCTTAGATCACCTCTTTCATGGATAGGTCAGCGAGACACGTAAAGGAGCAACATGCACATGCTTAAATAATAAAATTTAAGAAGTAGAACTAAACTAACTTTAGAAGAATTTGTGAAGCATACAGCGTTTTCTTCTCTTAGAAGAGGCATTCACAGGTTACTACATGTCTTCAAAGAGTTGCACTTGTAGTCATGGCATATAATGCCAAGTTATCACTACACATAGTAAATTTTAAAATGATGACTCTTAATTTCTTGCTAAGGTGTAGGAAGATATTTCATAACCAACTGATATGACATTTCATATTACTTTTCAGCTGCGTACTTTTCTCAGTATTACTTGCCTGAAATGACTGTGTGTGTACACAAAATTATATGGAATAAAAACTTTGGAAAAATTCAGAGATGAGTGTGCTGAGATTTCAGAAATGATACATAAGAATAAGAGGAAGTATGTTAGAAGTAATAGTAGAAGTATGGAAGAAGTAAATTAAAGGTAGAAGTAAACTTGCTGTTCCTCTTCCCTGGGCAGAAGGAGGTCTAAACCTAGCAGCTTTATTCTGGAAGATTTTTATCATTCTTTGAATACTTAGGGACACTAAACTCCCTGAATAAAGAAATCAGATGAATCCATTCTAATTAGGGATATTCCTGTTGCTACTGTCTTGTATCACTTGAGGCAACTGGGAATCTATAAGTAACAAGCTTATTTGATCTGTATTAACTGCAGTTAAATGGACACATGGATAAGAACTCTATTAAAAAATCAGTGTATGCGATTTTGGCTGCTGAGTCTCCGTGGGCTTTCACATCTCGGATGGCATGGAGCCCGAGGTTTCTCTCCCGTGATCCTATTGAGCTTGGACGTGGCTTTTTCTACGCCCCCACCCTTATGTCCAGAGTTATGTACATGTTTCCACATATTAAAAATGCAGTCTATACTGCTCAGATTTACAACACTACCTAAGCCTCTCCAGACATATCCATCACCAGGTCTATGAGCACTCCGAACAGTACCACTCCAGCCAGCTAGTTCCTCTGGGCTGGTTCTGTACTGGCAGAGAACTTGCATAAAACTACAGTGATATTTTTTCCCGGTCAGCTCACGTTTTGTACCTCCTCCTACAATTACTGTAGTCCCTTTAACCCCACAGAAACCTCCAACACTTGACTGTTGGTAAATTGGTAGGTCGGATGGCCCTTCACCTGGTTGTCACCGCTGGAAAAAGTGCTAATGGACATTTGTAGATAGGATTGTCACCTGACCAGAGGCTCAGTTTCTGCTGTGCAGGCATGGGCTTGTCACACAAAGCCTCGACTCCACACTCTGTCTGTCCATATACTCTCTTGCACGCACACTGACCCCAGGAATAGTTTCTGTGTTTTTTCAGGGCAACTGTTATAAGCAGATGTTCTTATTAGAGCATCTTATAATCCGTGATCTCAAGGACTTGTTTCGTTCTGTTATCGAGTGTACGTGGAGTAACCCAGGTACAGGAGGCTTGTGATGGCGAGAAGGGCAGTTGATCAATTAAAAACAAATAAACAAAAACCCCCAACAAACTACACCCCTCCCCAAAAAGAAAAAAAACCCAAAACAAAAAACCAAACCCCACCCGTTGTTTGTCACTCCTTTGCTGGCAGTCAATTATAAAGAAGAAACTTCGAAAGACTGCATGTCAGCAATGTCAGGAGGGGCAGTAGTGCAGATGTACTGCCTGGGTTCATCCATCATTACCTAGCAAATGAGCCGACTAGCTTGTGGGCAGGTACTGAAACCCTGGCAGGCAAGCAAGAGAAGAGATTATTTTTGCATAACTTCTGTGAATCTCCAGGGAATTCAGTGGCATTCCTGATCTCAAAAGCTTGTAATTAAGAGGATGGCATCTTTGGGCTAGAGAATTCCGGAGAAAATCATTTTCACAGCACCTAGAGGGCTCGATGTTGCACTTGATGACAGATGGGAAACCTTTATGAAGGCTCCGTAACCTTTTGCCCTCAGAGACTGTACTTTTGACACTGCAGAAATTGGGAGGATATAGATGTTTTTACTCGGGTGATAGCGTGGCGCTTTTTTAAAACAACGAGTCATTTATTAAAGTATTTTAATGAACTATACAAACAGTGAAAACCTGACAAAGCTTGTGTCACTGCTGAGAGTGAAAACATAACTATTAACTATAGAGTGTTTTGCTTATGGAGACTTTTCTATTGCACGCAAATAAGATATAGGAAAAGACTAGCAGATAGAATTTCATGTTTCATCTTTTCAGATCATGACCTCAGGAGTGTAATGCCACTTCCATTAATCCTTTTCTCAACTTAAAGATCCCTTTGCATATGAATAAAGTTGTATTTTAAAAACGAAAGAAAGAGAGAAAGAGAAAACAAGACTCATTCACATTCCGAGTCTGCTTTCTGTCTCACACGTATTACATTTCACAAAACAGAGAGAAACAATAGAGCTTATTAAGAAAAACTTGTTTTGAATGGCAAATTAAGCATAATGAAAATACACACGTTTTTACAAGTAGTTATTTTTTACACCAATTGAATATTTTAAACCTTTTTAAACTATGTACTTGTCTCTGCAAAACGTTTTTCTTTTAGCTCATTTGCACCATATCACCTTGCTATATATTTTTATTTAAAATTTTAATTCAGTCAGTTCAGAAACCTGGATAAGCACAGCACCTTGTCTGTGGCCAGGCAGTAACCAATAGGGATGCCCTACCCTGGATATTTATGAGCAATATCAGTGTTAGTTTCCGGGCTGAGCAGGCTGATGAATGGATTGCTCCACACTATGGCTTCTTAGGCAGGAAAAAAGTTATTATATTCTAGAAGATATCTCAGCATTCATCTTTGATTCAAATGCCTTTTTAGTGCAGTGTAAATCATCAAAATAGATATAATAATTTGTTTCCAGCTTGAAAACTTATGTGAAATCAAGAAACAATCCAAGAATCTTTTAATGAAAAGTAAACTTGACCTAATGAAAACTTATTTCTGCCTTTCATCCTTATGTACAGTTAAAAAAAATACAGATAATAGCAAAGGCAAATTTTTATCTCCATCCCCTGTATCTCTAAATTCAGAAGCACATAAAAAAGGGCACAGAGTTTATCTTAAATTTTGCTTTATACTGTAAATGTCTTCCTGATATGCACAAACTCGTGTATCTAGTATATAAAATCTCTTAAAATATAAAGCACTCAAATGTAGAGCATTAAGGTGGACTGCATTTTTCTATTTCTTAGGTATTACAGCGATCTGGGAATTTATTTTTACAGCCTGAGATGTCAGTATGCCATAGAAGCATGAAAATCTCACCATCTGTATGCTCATGGACAATCTCATCAAGTACACTCAACGACAGACTTAGAATAACAAAATTTAAGCGCTATTACTACCGCCTAGCTGTACATGCACTCAAATCTATTTTAAATAGCATTCAACCTGAGTTATGCTGCTTACCTCAGGCCTAAACCAATTTATTCCCTTTCAGTGGTTTTTTATCCCCATGCATCCTGCTGTAAACCAGGCACATGATATTTGAAATAACATTTGTTAAATAAAATGTGAGGTTACACACAGACTTATGTCATTTAATTTGGCCAAATGCTGATCCATAACCCAGCGAAGGTTCAGGAGTCGAGCAATGGCTTCACCTGGCAGCTTACCTAATGTGCTGGGCAATGTCCTTCTGGATATGTGTTACTTGTCAGTGCCAGAAAGCAAGGATATGTTTTAGTTGGAACTCTGTTATAGCAGACACTACATAGTTTAGATTAACTCCTTTCAGTAGTACAGCATCAATGTGTTATTGCCTTAACATAAAACATACAGATTATGTAAATCTGTAATAAATACTATTTTGAAGTGTATAGTAATCAAAAATCTTTCAGGGCAGGATGGAATGGAAACTGAGAAATATTGGAGAGTAAACATTCCAACGCTCATTCCTCTGCTTCTCCCTGGCAGAGCGGAGCACTTACTGTAGCTGGGCTGCTAATGCTCCAGCCCTAGGGTTTGCCCTGTGGGTCCTGCAGAGCATGGACTTCCTGGGAAAGCTAGGGCCAAAGAGATCCCTCAGAAAGCATTTCTGCTGTCTCTGCAGACCCTGATGCACTTGAAAAGGGATGTTTGTGAAAGGGAATGGTTGTTCCTGGTCTGAGAGAGGGCCAGACCTTTTAGTACCTCCTCACAAGGCGCACACTGTGTACATGCAGAGCCATTCAGGCTTGCAAGGCCAAGCAGTCCGAGAGGCAAAAGGCAGTGGCGGAAGAGAGGCCGTACTTGCTTATTGCATGTTTTAGCAGTCTGGACTCCAGTTCTTGTGCAGAGCTGAGAGGCCAACGGAGCCCTTGGAGTCCATCAGTAATTGGCACAGCTCTGCATTTCCCTCACCTCGGCGGCCTGGTCTGGGGTGCGGCAGTAGATTGTCTCTAACTGGGCAACCTGCTGCGCTGCCGGCTATGGCCTGGCCTCTGGCGGGGAGGAGGGCGCCGGGAGGTCAGCCCAAAGAACCCGCAGGACTCGTACGAAGAGCTCCTCGCCTCTGCCCCTTGCGGGGAGCGCACTGACGGGCTCCTGGCAGCCCGGGCGCAAAGGGCGAGGTCTGAAATCTACCACTGATAGCCAGCAGCCTGCCAGGTCCCCCGGGTGCCGCCAGCCCCGCTGCGCGGTCCCGCTGGAACTCTCTCTGGGTTACCACCTATGCCGGGTGCAGTGCCGCCTGCTGCGGAGGGGCCGGGGAGCGTTGGGCTTGCCATGCGGCCAGCGAGAAGGAGGGATCGCGGCAGGCAGGCAGGCGGAGGGAAGGAAGGAAGGAGGCCGGGCTGATTAGCATGCAGCAGCGCTCGCAAGCCCGGCTCCATTGTTTTAACACCTCCCCTCTCCTCCGCGCCAATCTGTCACCGTTCAGCAGGCGAACGCTGCTGCCTCGAATGCTGCTCTTCTCAAATGAGACGGATAATTAGCTGCCCCGCACGAATGGCGCACTCTTCTCACCCCTGATTGCTATCACCTTCTTGCTCCTGGCAGTTTTGACACCTCGTAATCAGCCTGCTGCTTTTTCTCTTTTCTTTCCCTATTTCTGATTTTTTCTCCCCCTTCCTTCTTTTTTTTTTCTTTTCCTTTTTTTTTTTTTAAATGCAATCCCAGTTGCCATTTGGATTGAGACTCCTCTGTTGAGTTAACCTTGTATGATTGCGGGGGAAAGGGGAATGTACGGTAGGGAGGGGAAAAAATCGCCTCCTCTAAGTCTCATCTGCTGAGTGAACCATGGGTGGGGGTAGAAGCATCTCGGCTTGATCCTCCAGTGCTTTTGTTCGTAAGGGGGAACAGCCTCTCCTGAGCATCCTCTGAATTAATATTATCTCGGATGGGGAAGGATCGTGTTTCGAGCGACTCCTCCGCTCAGTTAATGGAGAAAAGACTGCATTTCTATTATCTGGTTAAATACAGCCATACGGGGAAGGGATTTTAAAAGTAAGTTCGCAAGGCCAGGAAGCTCCCTCTTCCTCCTGGGTAGGCAGGGGAAAGGAGGGTAACTTCCTCAGCCTCTTAGAGCGAATTCAGTGTTTCATGGGAGTCGGAAGAGAGATCTGATTGGAGTGCGAGATGGCAGAGGGAACTTCTTTCCTTCTGATTCTAGAAAAATAAGCGATCTCAGTTAATGCTCTGGTGATTTCTGCGAGATTTTAAAAAACAGAGGACTCGTGGAATCTGTCATAGGAGCGTTTTCCTCTCCTCTAACAAGCAGTGACAGTCTAATTACTGGAGCTACGAGCAGCTGTCGAGTTAGCCGGAGAAACAGAGGAGCTACATGTGTTCTACCCGGCCGCCGGCACTGAGCCCTCGCAGCAGGCTGAGGCAGCCGTACCGCTGCAGCGTCCCTCAGAGAGCTCCCGATAGGAAACGGGAGCAGTTTGTTTCCTTGCGAGCGCTCCCGCGAACGCTGGCTGTGAGCGCGGGGGGTTCACGCGTCGCGCACCGTCAGCGCGGGGCGGGGTGACAATGAACTCGTACGGGAGCCCTGAAACTGCTCCAGCCCCGGGGCTGCCCCGGGGGGGGGGGGGGGG
>VXAZ01008974.1:101862-213645 GCA_013399875.1 Gymnorhina tibicen | reverse complement strand
GGGGGGGGGGGGGGGGCTCCGCTGGCCGTGGCAGAGTTGGAATTCGGCAGAACACCTTGGCACGAGTTTGCTGCTCTTCCTGTCCTCTCAAGTTCCTTCCACCATATTTATTATTTTTAATGACATTCTACTTCCCATTTGGATTCAACCTCCTCTGCTGAG
Organism: Gymnorhina tibicen; assembly: GCA_013399875.1. Classification (NCBI taxonomy): domain Eukaryota; kingdom Metazoa; phylum Chordata; class Aves; order Passeriformes; family Artamidae; genus Gymnorhina; species Gymnorhina tibicen. The sequence continues at coordinate 213,483 of VXAZ01008974.1, read as the reverse complement.
TTGAGCTTGTGTGGAAGAGGGAGGGAAGGGGAGGAATACTGAGCCTCCTCTGGTGAGTGTAATAAAGCAGATGTCCCTGCTGACAGCAGCAGCCTCCTCCAGGAAAGCTGTATAAGGGGGGCCCTTTCAGGGACCGCACTTGCCTCCCACTTCGAGTCGCTCACAACTGCTTAGCGGGAGATTTGTTTATTTATTTTTTTATTTATTTAAAAACTAAACTGGTGCCCCTCGCAGTGGTCTGATCGGTGAGCCTATCTGGATGCCCTCAGGCAGCAACAGTTTTACGCACGCAGGATGAAACAGCTTCCTAAAACGCCTCACTAGGCAGGAGCCCTCACAGTGGGAGAGGGATGGGTATTGCTGGTCGACGAGACTTCGGGCAGCCGTGTTCCCCCCACCTCCTGCCGCAGTCCCCGCTGTGCCCTGGCTGCAAGGGACCCCAGGCTGCCTCCAGCAACAAAGAGCCTTGTCCCCGCGCGGATACTCGGGCTCGGCGCAGGGCTCCCGGCTCTGCCAGCTCAAGGGCTCCTGGGGAAAACGCATCCACGCGTGGGGGCGGGGGGGAGAAACAGATGACTTTATTTTCTTCAAAGGTGATTCGCAGTTTGCTCATCTCTTAATAACGTGAGCTCCCGAGCTCAAATTTCACGGTTGAGAGGACGAGTCGGTGCTTTGTGTCGGGCTGGCTGGAGATGTGCGAATCCCCTTCTCCCCTCCCATGCCTGGAACTTGTGCTTCTCCCGGGCACCACCCCCAGCCGTGCTCTCTGGGGAGGTGCTTCACACGCCGCACGGCGCGGCCGGGGCCGAACATCGCCTCTTCAGCGCTGCGGGCCGGCGAGGCTTTAGAGCTCCGAAGAGTAACAAACTCTTCCTCCAGGTCATGTAGCAGACATGCACTGTACATTGCTGTTTATTACAGTACACTCTGTTGACAGCCCGTCACAAACACGACATGTTTAAAATAGAGAAAATAATTGCAGAAAAATCCATTTCTAAAAATTACGCAGATGATAATTCTTCCAGAAATTTGTCACCTGCAAACAAATCTTTAAAAGGAAAAAGTGTTGTGCTTCGCTGCTATGAAAATATTAATGCTAATTATCAATATCAGGGCTAAACTCTATATTCAGTTCAAATGCAAAAAGCAAGCACCCTTTATCATTAATTTAAAATACTTGGCAACACCCCTATTTTTAAATTTGATATCAGTAAATCTAGAAAATGTGCAAACTTTATCAGACTGCAATGTTTCAACTAAACACAAATTTTAATTGCATTGAGAAAGCCACTAAGCATATTCAGGTTAAAAATAAAGTCACTGAGATTTGGGTGAGTAGGTTTTCTCCTTTCATTTCTAGTCTGTACCAGACTTGGGCTATCCATCATCGCAGACCAGAAGGGAAGGCAAATAATCTTTGGTATTATTAATTTTGGGGAAAGTTTAACCTTTTCTATCCTTCATACTAATATAACCTGTTCCCTTAAAGCATTTTTAGTAATTACTAATGCTATAAGGGTACACGAACAAGATAATTTTTTTTTTATAACATGTAACAGATACTCATAAAATCATTACTGTTCCATTTTGGCAAAAGGGTCATTTACGTGTTGCTTTTGATTACTCTCTTCAGCAAAAAATTCATCTGGGAAAGTCAACCATTCACTTATGTTACTAGTGAACAAGCCTATCTTAATTCTGGCACACGTGGCATTCAGCTACTGTGATAATTTTACAAGAATCCGTATTAAGAGGTTCACTATCCTAAGGTAAATTTGGGAATTATATAATATAAACGAAAAATGAGGGCCTACTTCTCTTCCTGTTTACTTTAGGGAGAACAAAATCACATCACTGGATATTGTAAAAAAAAATTCTAGCATTACACCAATTTTTGCCAGCCAGATTAAGACACTAATTCTGCAAGTCTACATTCATAAATATAATCACAACTTCAGGCCTATTCAGGCAAAGATTAATTGGGAAAAAAAAAGTGTTTGACATCACTCTCAAAGTTAATAGTGAAGCATAACAAGCAGTAATGTGAATTACAGTACTGGGTGACTTAGTTTCATTTTGCCTTGTCAAAAGACAACTAAAAATGTGCTTATCTGATGAACAATTTCAGTCATGAGTGCTTGTTACAAGAAGTCTTAATTCTTAAACTCTTATCATATCTACTGAATAAAAAAAATGTATAAATGTATGCAAAAACAGTGAACCATTGAATTCTCATACATTAAGACTGTACTTTAAAGTGGGAATTGAGATGCCGAAGAAAATCTTCCTTAGATGTTAGAGATGGTGGGAAAACTTCTCGACAGAATTCACATATTCCACACTGATTCAGTTCAGAGTCTGCATATGCTTGTGCCAGCAAATCATTGTCTCGAGGCTGCCAAATGAGCTAAAAGAAACAGAAAATTATTATTGCTGAGGTTTACAATGTGGTTTACATTATGCTGTAGTTTATATTTATATTGAAAAAAAAATACCTGCCTCTTTAAATTAGGATTCCTTTACACCTGCCTGGCCAGCGACATGAACTAGAGAGTTCTCATTTAAGAAAAGCAAGATAGGACTTTGGTTTTTTTTAAATTCTATAAACACATTATCCTTGCAAATATTTAAAAAGACCTTGGTATCTATTAACAATAAATACTGCTATGAGCAGAAGTCTGTAATATCAGTCTGGTACATACTAAAGCTTTTCTTTAACTTTGCATTTTAGTATTTTACTGTAGAAGTCATAGGACACAATAGCCATTCAGCAGAAATGAGAAAATACATTTTTACTTTAGAATAAAATGTTTCTTGTACAGAGTTAATATGATTCATATTTTATTTCCATTCTTATTGACATATAACTAGTTTTCAGTTTACTTCAAAAATGACTACATCACTGTCATGGCTTAAGGTATTTATTTGCTCTGGCTGCCTCTTAGTATAAACATGTCACAAATAATCTTGTTTGGGATTCCTTCTGCCATGACAGCATCAAAGTCACTGGGACCATCTGAATATCTATCCATGCATTCAGGCAATTCCATAAACTATGTTGTATTTGGTTCAGCAGCTGCACTGCTCATGGTCCCTGAGCTAGTTAGTTTAAAGCCAGCAAGTCTGTTTATTCAACACTGGAATTCAAGGCACTAAAGCCCAGAGTCTAAGTGTACACTATTTAGAATTGTACCAACTAGGAATCAAAAAGTCTTCTACCAGTTTTCAAAGTAAAGTTAAAAATTAAGTTTCATAACTTTAGTATTAGCAACACAAGATCAAATAATTATATTATATGGCCAGGACAATCAGGTTTTGAGTAAATTGAAAACTTAATGCATCCCGTTGTAACTACACAGTAGAAAGAATGGCAGCAAGCTGGTATAAGCTCTAGCTGGGGAGGGAACTTAAAAGTGAGAGCGCCCTACAGGGTTTTTTTGGCTCATTTTTTCCCTCTTGCTTCACTCACGCATGGAAAGGCAAGCAAGAATAATTTACAAAGTAGTTTCTTTAGAAGTTTTAAATTTCTTGCTTCTGATACTTATCCAAGATTTTTAATTTTCACCTCTTCTTTAAATTTCATCATGCCAAATAGTTAGAATCTATTGTTTATTTCTCCCACGATAACCCACTGTACAACTAAGCTGGCTTTCACAGCGGTTAAACCTTCTTTTTAAACCACCCTGAACTTCTTGGGAGTCAATTCCTTGCCCATTCTGTATTTAAACAGTGTTTAGCTTATCACACAGAAATAGCAGATTTACTGTCTTTCATTATGGTCAGCAATCCATATAATTAAATTGACTAATTAGTAATTAAGTGCAATCACACCACTTTTTTCAGCTCAAAGAGTCTACTTATTGTATGTTGCTGGTGTAAATTGCATATTAAATCTATCTAGACACTGACACACTTAAACAAGTTAACACACTTAAACACACTACATAAATGTGTTTAGAATTACTTGTTTCTGATATGATGTAAAGCACCGTTTGAAAAAAAGATAAAATAGCATTGTAAAAACTATTTGTCATCTTGGAAACATAACAAGGGGAGGTACTCATCCAGCAACCCCCACATGCAGGCACTTAACTTCCATTTCTTGAGTCCTAATATCCTTGTCAGGATAGGGATCTATTTAAGCAGACATTCCATTTCAAAAAAATTAATATTCAGATTAATAGACTACTGTTTTGCTTTTAAAATCGTGAACATACTTGTAAGCATTTTTGGTGGAAACAACTCCCTCAAACTGCAAATACCAATAAACATGTGCATCTATATGAAAGGCTCAGCTAAATGTAGTCTGTAAAATCCTAGGTTCACTAATATCCATGTGTATTTTAATCTGCTGCTCTTTTCAGTCACGTTTTTTTTTTTAAAGTTACATTCTCAGAAAACAGTACTGAGTTTTTAGATTTAGTATCCACATAGAAGGAAAGAGCTAAATTTATTACACCAACTGAGAGCAGTTCCAAGAACTTACTGTTGCCAAATCTATTGCATTTATGGGGTTTTCCATTTTATAAGTTAACATATGTAGTAAATACTTGAAAGTTTTATCTACACTAGGAAAAAAAAAGAGGTATATAATTCTCTCCTTTTTGGCTCTTCCTTCATTTTTGGAAGGGATGATAGAAGCTGTAAGCACCATAACCACCCCCTAGAAAGGTGGTAAAAATACTAAGAACAAGTTTATGCATAAATTTTGCTAAGGTTAACACAATGAAAAGGGCATGTATACAAGTAACTTAAAAAAAATTAGTACTTTAATCTACATATATATTATCTGTGATCAAATCTTTAGCACAATTTACAGTCAGAAAAAACCTCTAGAGCTGAGTCCAATTAATTGGGAAAAATACTTAAAAACCTATTTTGAAGGCAGCTGAATAAAGGTGATGGATATTTAAATATACTGATATACACAGATATACGTTTAATGGATTCTAAAGTAATACTGGCTTGTTTCAAACAAACTTCTGGATAAGAAATAACATTTAAATCAATGCAGTGCTATTGTACATATGACTTTCAAATACTGAAACAGTTCACCCTTAGCTTACTTTTTCTCTGAGTGTTAGCATTAGTACATTTTTCTCCACAAAATAGATCATTCACCTTTTAAATGCTGGCTCCAAATTAATTTCTTTATTTTCCAGAAATACCAATGGTCAAAGGCTTACTGCTATTCAACCACTGTTCTGTACTTTTTAAGGTGCATACTCCCCTATCAATTTATAAACACATACCAGCTGTTTCACTTGCTGTAATGTACAATGCAGGGTGCCATCTATTGAAAAAGGAATACACAGACTAACTAGTAAAACAGGCTGGAGAGGGAATACAGAAAAAGAGGATAGTAACAAGCAATGGAGTGAATGCTTCACAGTTTCACAGGAATTCTACTAGCAATAAAATAAACGTGTTAATTTGTTTAACTTAGTCACAACTTCAACTGAGGACCCTCAATGAAAAATACAATAAAAACTGTAATTAATAAGTTGGTATAGAATTGAGATCGCCTACATTACAAATAGATATTTAAAATAGCTTTTGAAAAAATCAAGCTTATAGTTTAAAACAGCAATCTTTCAACACTTTAAAATTTTCACTCAAAAGTGGTTTGCAATAGAAAAGTAAACTAGACTGGGTAAATTTTAGGAGAAGAAAACTCAAAGTTATCATGTCCTACAAACACCTTCCAAATGCTAGTTTTGCATGTCATGCAGTGACCAAATGAGAAGTAAATCTCTTGTGCTGCACGTACCTTGTCACTAGGAAAGACCACAAAACTTCATCCATGTAAATACTAAAAATATGTGAATTCCACCTCACAGAATTCCTAATTATCACTATTTGCTTATTCTTGAAAATCTCTCCTTTCACAAGGTACCAGAAAAGCCACAGAAACAAAAAACCCACAAAATCAGTCTATAAAGCTCCATAATTTTGAAAGCTTTCAGCTGAGACAGGATGTTACACAAAAGAATCAAAGTATTCAGAGATGTGAGTGTCAGAATGTGACAATGTTTTTCTGCATTACAGTAACTGGGCCTTGTTTTCAGAAGCTCCCATGGACTTCAGGCTATAACTGAAATTTAAGCCCAAATTACATACATAAACCTGAAATAAAGTATTTTAGCGAACCTTCTGTCATTCGAAAAACTAATTACACTTTTTTCCTACAATGACAAAATTTAAGTTTCATAGAGCAGGGGAATAGGGTGTTGTTGATACCTCAGATTGAGACAAAAAGTAGCTATTTTTTTCATAGTGGAAGTATTTATCTGTTTAGCTTTTTAACTGGTCCATTTTTCATATTCTCTGCTGTACATGAAAAACACTTAAAACAAATGTGTGCCCTATTCATCTGAGATCGAGGGTAGAAAGAAAGCAATCTAGGGGACAATTTTGGATTAATGACAGCTTTGAAATAGATATAGAAGCAATTAATATCTAGATGAACTGAAATTTGTACAAACATCCAGTGCTTATGTCTGCTTATATTCCTGATGTTTCACTGGAAAAGCATCTGGTGCACATTCTCCAGTATTAGGAAGAATAACTGACAAGAGATATTGTCTTAAAAAAAGACTGATGAGGTATTTAATAGAATGTATGAATCCCATTTCAAAGATCTTTGCAAAATGTGTGTCTGAATCATTACAATTTTTTGAAATGTAGAATATTTATAGAAAAGATACCTGATGAGGACCTCTGACGGTTGTTCCAGCAGCTTCTAAAGAAAAAATTACTTCAGGTACACCCTGGTCTGTGTGCTTAGGTACAAATGTGAAACCACTGTCTGTTGTTTTTAAACATGGTTTGTCAAAGATATTTTCTATGGGCATCTTTGAATGATCTGAGGGGTTTGTTTTGTCAACAGCAGTTAAGCTTTGTAAAGCTGAGGTCATGAGATCAATGCCATGAGCTTCAAATGAGTTAGGTTCCAATTTACTGAGGTTAACAGCACGGTCTCTGTGCTCCAGGTTAAAATGATGATCTTGAAGCATGTTTTCAGATATACCAGTACAAGGAACTGTTGGTTTTTCCTGAGTGCTCTGCAAGAAAGCAGAGTCATTGTCTGTAGGTGGAAACTTGACATTAAATTTAGAAAGTGATTCTACAGAGTTGTTGTCCTCATCTTGGCCCACTCCTCTTGGTGTGATAGATGTGATGCATGATGCACCTCTATTTATATCCTTTATAACCCGAGGCTTAAAAAGCTCTTCTGCTTGTTCATCAGTTTTATCAGTGCACTGTATCGGCATGGAAAACTGTATTTCTGTGAAGAAAGAATGAAGAAAACGTTAAATAGTCCATTGAAGTACAGTTATTAAAAATGTGGTGTTTGGGTAATTCTTTTTTTGTCTTCCTTCCCTGCTTTTTTAATTGTTATTTTTTTGCTCTTTAAAATCAGATTGCGGTGTAGTTCTCTTTCACAAACATTAGTTCTGACACAAAAACTATCAGAACAGAAATAAAAGGAAATAATCCTGTTCTAGTAATTTTATTTCTCTTTGATTTATGGCTATAAACATTTTCATTTTATTGAAAATTATGTTGTCCCATACTGTTAACACATACTTGCATATTTACTGAAGTGTTCTGGCAGAAATAGAAGCTGGAACCCAAACCATTTCACACAGTGCCAAGAACATGCTAGGCACCATGAGCACGATTTTAGAAGGTATTCAGGTACCCAACTCCCACTGGTTTCCAAATTAGTTAAATATTTAAACTGAATAACTGTTCAGAAACGGGACCATATTTTCCCTTTGTTTTGAGAATTCACCCTTCGTTTTTGGCACTATATTAACAAAATGGTTACTCCTAATCAGGTGAGAGAACAACTTTGGTAAAAACTGATCGTACAGCAGCCTTCTGACATCAGATAGTGTAGTAAAGTGGAACACAGAAGTACCAAAACAAACGTTAAATCTATATAGCTTTTGTCAGGCATATCTTTACATACAGTTGACTTAGGCACTTCTTTTATCATCTATATAGCTTATATCACATATGGCTTTTCACACAGTTGAGTTAGGCACTTCTTTAGGGAAATCAAAACCATTCTGAAGTAAGTTGCCAAACACATTTCCTCCAAAATTCCCACCCCCAAATAATGAAGTTATTAGCATACAATCAGAATATCACAATACAGTACAGACAGAGAAATCTGAAGCAACAAGATACATGTTAGCACTTCATGTAACTAAACTTCAGTAATGGATGACCTAAATTAAAATCAATTCCTGAAATCAGCATCTTTTGCTTCGGCTGTGTGCATTTGCCAGGTGCTTATTGAAATCACTTAAGAGTCTGATCCTACTATTAAGAAAAGCTAGTAGAGAATACCCATAGTAGCTTACATTATATTAAAGGTAAGCATTAGCAGAACCGGACATTCAGGACCTCTCATAGTTTTAACAAAAATCAAGCCTTCCCTTTGTTTTCAGGAAGTGTTGGATTAAGCTCTTGTCCCATGTAACAAAGCAGTACTTAAAAGTCTGCACAAGGAAGTCTAGAAAATAAGTCCTCTGAGTCTCCTCAGTCCGGCAGTTTTCCTCTAACAGATATGGGGCTAGAGGCATTCATAGCAGACATCTTTTGAACTGACAGCTAAATTAAAAGCAAGCAAGTGCTGTCATTCACACAGTATGATGGGATATCACATGTAGTAAGTGCCTGCCTCTCACTCCAAGGGACAAAACAATTACAAGAGCCATTGATGTGATGACTGTCTTTTATAGCATGTGATTTGGAGCATTCGTCATAGAATGCCAAAACTGGCGGTGCGTTTTCTTGGTGAAATACTGAGCACCATGTGAACAGACTCGAAAAAGGCAGATGGTAAACAGTGGAAGTACTTCTATGTATGTGTAATTTGCAGTATTTTCAAATATAAAGCAAAGCTTTCAAACAGTTGAATCACAATAAGAGCTTAAGTATGGTATTACCAGTTTCAGGTTCTGGCTTTATCTTAAGTTTACTCAGTTGGTCTGTTTGTTCTCTGGCTAGCATACATATTTGATGACACTCTTCTTTCATGTCCTGGAAAATAGTCTCCAGACTCTCTCTGGAAGATCAAAATTGTAAATTAGAGTCAAACAATTCAGCTTGTTGTGACCTTTAATCTAGTCACACCCACAAACCAGAGAAAAACAATAGTATAAGCTACTTTTCTTGGATATCTTGTTCCTCAACATATGTATACATATTTTTGCTCTCCTCAGTAAAAGCAAGCAGAAAAAGGAAAAGGAAATGTTGTCAAAGAGTTGTTTAGTCATATCATACACATATATATTTGAGCATAGGAACTGACCCTGCAAGCACCACCCCCAAAAATCCAGCCTTTCAGTTCTTTCAGGTATTTTTTGGAAGAGTTTATCTTTCCCAAGGGTACTGTTTCCACCTCATTCTAGGGAAAATAAGATGCTGCCACTATGAACATCAATTGTTTTCTGTTCTTGCCAGTGCACTTCAGTCTGAAGAAGGAACACACAAGCATTTGTTACGGCTCTTTCCTTCTCTGTCTACCTGGCATTTTGGGGAGGAGTTTGTGAACTCATTCCCTCTCGTTTCATACAATATCATATGACTTTTCTTTTTATTTTGAGGGATTTATTGTATTATATCTTTTCCAGAGTATCAGTGGGAATCTGATATTTAGTTATCTGCACTGAGAATGGTAAAAATAGTTCATGCTGGTGTGAGTTTATTTGCCCAAAGGCACTGTTATTTACTTACTGATGCATCCATAGAATTCCATTGTAAAATTTTGATAAACTTGCTGAGTAATTTATATTTTAAAGCACAATATAATGGATTTTATAAAATGAACTTCAACTATGAAAAAGTGAAGTTGGATTTGTGTTCTCTTTTGCATCTTTACATCAAAAGATCTCAAAAGGGATTTTTCTTTAATCCAATGAATTGTTTTCCTTTTTTACTGGTTATTCATATAGCAATCAGACTGTGTTCCTACTTCTGTTGTGTTTCTCTTTTTGAAGACACAAATGTCTGTTTGTATCTCATTTGAAAAAAAGATCTACAGAAGGAGTTAAAATTGCTACTGTTAACACATTCTGATGATTTTTGAGATGTTTCGATAAATAAGAAAAAGATTTGAAGTTTCTAATCAGAACTTTAAAATATAGCTATGATTAGATTAAGCAGTCTTAATTTGCTAGACATTTGTGATACTATAATATTACTAGTGTAAGATTACCAGTAATCTTACCAGTCACATACCTCTTTCCAAGAAAACAGTAAAGTAAGGGAGCTATTTGAGAGCAGGGAGACAGAAGACAGGTAAACGTTTTTCATTTTTTAGATATAAATCAAAAAGACAAACAAGTCTTTCTCACATTACAGTCTTATTTCCTCATTTCCTTATCACAAAAGAGTAGTGAGCCAGACTAAAGATCCATGTAGTTCACCTAGCCTATATATGGGAGCGGGCAAAAGCAGATGCCTAGGCAAGAGAATAAGAAGACATCAAGAATTTATGATACTTTCCCTTAATACTCCCCTAACCCCACCTTAGAGAATCTTCTATTTGACCTCAGCAAAGCTGTTAAAAGTGTCATTACTGCCTATCCTATGAAAAATGCAAACCTAAGATTTTGGTCAATATTTTTCCGAAATCTTTGGCAGAAGAGGAAATCTACTGCTTTTGATCCCTTGGTCCTAGCAGGGGCTTGCTGGCTTCAGCTTGCAGATAAACTTGGTTTCAAACTCTCTCACTTAGGATGGATCAGGCCAAGAATTATTTCTTCATGCTGCCTATCAGACCTCTTCCTGGCAGCACAGCAGGCTCCTGTGCTGTGCTGCCATCAGTTAATCCATAATGGCTGTACATTCCTGTCCAGAAGAGTTAATGCAAGGCAGTTAATGCTTATCCAAACCCCAGCATTAACATCCACTGCTGTGTCCCAGAGTTTAACCTCCTGCTGAACCAAGTGGCTTTCTCTCTCCCAGCTTATCCCTACATACTTGTGAAGCCCCAGCTATGACTCCACATAGTTGCTGGCTCTGTTATCTTCCTGCATTAACTCTTAGACCTTTGATGCTCCCCGGTCCCGACTCCCTGCCCAGCCAGTTGAAGTACTGTGTAGAAAAGAGGGAAATAGCTGGCCTTACTCAATTGCAGAAAAGACAAAAGCAAATTTGAAAAATGCTGCAGAAGTATTTACCTTTCAGGTCTAGGTGAAATACCAGAGATCCCTAGAGATAATTCAGGCTTATCTGGAACAACTTTCTTACTTTTCACCTAGAAGTAAAATATGAAAATATTGAGCACATTAGCACATTAATTTTGCGCTGCACCTTGATATGAATAAAAATGTCATGGGGTCCTTCACCTAGTCCTGTTGAAAGCTCTCAAAGCATTGTCAAAATGACAAAAGCAATTTGTGTGAAATTCCTAGTTCTTTTTAGTTTAACTTATTAACTCAATGTGGTATTTCTCTGCTCATACTCCCTTGAAAGGGAACTGGTTCTAAGAATACTGCTTGATTGTAATTCTTTTTCAGTCATGTATAAGGTAAGATTCTGTCTTTTGTATAAGCTTGTTACACAGCTGCTTTACCTCTTAAAAAATCAATTTATTCACTGAAAATTTCAATGAACACATCGGAAGCTAATATGTCAGGAGTTCTAGCAGTTTTTTAAATAAGTTATTAACTTTGACTACCACCGTGTGGTTTGCTCCAGTATTACACAGTTTTACATCTGCCAGGCATTAAGGGAAGTTTTCATAATAACCAGTCATTAAACCGCAGCTCCACCACAGCTACATTACCAGATGGCCTGGGTAGTTCATACGTGCTCCAAGTCAGACACGAACTTGAGCACGCCTGCCAAATCAGCTGATTTCAAAGATGTATAAGCTTAGAAATCTGTATGAGCTGATACACTGCCTACAACCACAGGTCCATAGCCTACAGGTGCATCTTACCTGTAAGGCTGAAGTGCAGCTGCAGCTCCTGTAGATGCCTTTGAGCTGCCTTTCACCCAGAAACACGGGATACAAGTGCTTGCCACAGTAAGTTAAGCAATGCTCAGGAAGTCTAATAGCAACAAGTTACGTGCTGCTGTGCTCCTACTCTTACCTGTGTTCACTTTAAATTAGGTAGCTAGTATGTGTATACGTGGTTAGATTCACATCAATGACTGCACTCTAGCTATCCCACAAGGACAGAATAGCACCCTGGATGCTATTCTGTAACAAAAATAGGGCGGCATAAAAATGAAAAAATCAATTCAGTCTTGGTGAAAACTTCCAACTGAAAATTATGAACCAGAAATGCTAATATGGAGTTTTCACAAATATGAAAATTTTCAAGACATACCATAAAATAATTAACATACAAACTAACCAATATGTATTTAATAGTGTTCCCTATGTGCTTTATATAATTTGACAATTTCCTAGTAATTATAGAATGCTGAAATTTAAAGTAAGTTTATTAGAATAATTAGTATGAATCCCAAACACTTCACGTTTGAAAGAAGTAATAATTCACAAGTGTTTGTCTTTTTCATTTTATCTCTACTTGGTTTCTTATCTTACCTCTCTTTTATATGTTGGCATCTGTATACCCTTTTGTGCTTCATTTAATTCTTGCAATTTGCTTTTCAGATTTCTTATTTTATCATCTTGATTGGAAATAATAGATAAAAGCTTCCTTTCCTTTTGATTGCTTTTGTCCTCAAGTTGCTTCAATTTCATGCTCTCACTGTCTAACTGTTCCTAAAAAATAATTTTAGAAACACCAGTACAATTAATAAAATTGAGGCTTGTGGAATATCACTATTTAGCAGTCTATAATAAGCTAAATGTAGGTTTTGCATCACAAGTAAGGGTCAGTCTTGTTTATTACATTATTAATTTTCAGTTGATAGTAAAGACCTTCTACCACTACACATAGATGTAACTCATCATAGGTGATTATTCAAAACAACTGTATCTTCTGAATTTCTGAAATTCATATTAGTGTTTATACGAAATAAAGACACACTCTCAGTTCACTTACTGTATCACTTACATTAACATTTTATGTATAATATTTTGCATATATGATACATAAAATAGTATTCAATTAATTTCAATCTTATACCATTTTGAAGATGGTGATAATTCTGCAAATTGAGCAAACCCAAGAACACAATCACAGAATTCTAGAATATCTCCAACTGGAAGGGATCCATATGGATCAAGTCCAACTCCCTGCTCCTCGCAGGACTACCCGAACCCAAACCACAGAGCTAAGAGCATTGTCCAGACACTCTTTGAATTCTGACAGGCTCAGTGCCATGATAGGTTCCCTGGAGAGCCTGTTCCAATGACCAACAACACCCTCTCAGTGAAGGACCCTTTCCTAATTTCCAGCCTGAACTTCCCCTGATGTAACTTGATTCTGTTGGCTCCTGTCCTATTGCTGCTCACCAGGGAGAGGAGAGCAGCACCTCCCCATCCACTGCCGCCCTCAAGGGAGTTGTCAACTGTGACAAGGTCACCCCTGAGCCTTCTCTTTTCCAGGCTCAACAAACAAGTGACCTCAGCTGCTCCTCCTAAATCCTGCCCTCAAACCCTTTCACCGTCTTGGTCACCCTCCTCTGGACACGCTCTGAGAGTTTGATGTCCTTTTTGTGGCACCCAAAACTGCACACAGTGCTTGAGGTGGGGCTGCGCCAGTGCAGAGCAGAGCGGGACAATCCCATCCCTTGCCCGGCTGGCGATGCTGTGCCTGATGCCCCCCAGGACACAGCTGGCCCTTTTGGCTGCCAAGGCACACTACTGACTCCTATCAACTGGCCATCAACCCAAACCGCAGATCCCTTTCTGCAGGGCAGCTCTCCAGCCTCTCATCCTCCAATCTTTATGTATAACCAGGATTGTATTGCAAATATTTCAGTCCTATAAAGATTTGTGGAATAAAAAGCCCTGGCTGCTCTCACTTTAATGATCTATCTAGTAATTCATGGAACTTTTAACTATGTGGGATTTTTGTGGAATAAAGAAAAAAATAACAAACAATTTTTAAAATACGCTCGAAGATAGTAGTTGCAAAAAGTTTCAAGAAACAACCTACAGTTTAAAACTGCTGCTATGAAAATCTTATAGTTGTTAGTTTATGAAATCTAGAGAATTGTATCAAGTGTCACAAAAAGTGTCCCCAAGCCCCATGACTGTCTCTGCAAGAGAAGTAAGCCCAAAGGGCTAACTCTTAAAGAAGAATGTAAGTGAAATGCAGTTAAATATTCTGTAGACAGGTAGGGCAAGATGAAGAGGAACGAAGCAACTAAGTGCTTTTTCAAGACCTTTTGTGTTATTTTCAAATGGAACCTACATAAGGTGAGGTTGTGCATTTGGAGATTAGGTAGGTAGGGGCTACCCTACTAGACAAAGACAGCCATGCAGGGATAGAACCAGAGCTGGTTTACCAAGACACGAGCTGGCTAAGTGTACATGCAGCTGACACAACTGTTTAGCCTCAAAAAGTTATACTAGCTGGATAAAAAAGAAAAACCTGCAAAAAATAGCTTTGAAGGCATTTGTTTATAGTCTCAATTGCAACTTTGAATAGCAAATCTACAGTAAGAGCTTCAATGCATCTCCAGACTTGGGTGGTATCTTAGGGATCCAGATTAAGCCTCTTCTGCTCAGTGACTTCAAAACATTGTCGAAAAATGGCATGTTTCAATCCCAGCAAAACTCCTTAATCCTAATTCTTCTATGATTCGCATTTCTGGCAGGTCAAATTCAATTTCTCATTTAAATAAGGTAAGGGGATACAGCTTCTCCTGTATTTTCCTTCATCATTATTTGCTGGAAATCCAAACACCTAGGAAAAAGCTTTCATCAAAGATAACACCTGCCCTTGAGGAACAATTGTATCTTAAGGACAGTAAAATAAATCACTGAGCCTGTGATACAGCATGATTTATCTCTTTGAGACTATTACAGCTCCAATTCACATGTGGGCTTTCAAAAGCCTTCAGATAACTGGAGGCACTGCAGTAATGACCATTAGTTCTCTTCCATTTCTCCTACATCTGCAGGAAGTGAGGACAAGATTTAAGCAAGCAGGGAAAAAAGCTACATGAGAAGAGCCATGCAACTGAAGACATTATCAGTACATACTGATGGAAATCATCATTCCTGTGCACCATCAGGATACCAGGAAAAACACTGGAGAAACAATTACACCTTTTGGGATCTTTCAATAATACAACTCTTCATAGCTTGATGATCTTAAGAGTTTCCAATGCTGTGCTTGGTGGTTTGCAATGATGTGGTAACACTTATAAACTGGCTGAAGTTTACCAAGCTAATGTTTACAAACCTTGTAAGCTTTATAAACTTTACAAATATGTCACACAGGTCATACCTGCTCAGTTAAGTACTTGGCAACACAATGGATCTTTTAAGCACACTGGTATTAGCTGCCAGCAAAGTGGTTATATATGTATTATGAACAGATCAGTATCTTTTCTTTTGCAGAGGCTTTATAGGATCAGAGGATAACTGTAATTGGAAGGGACTTCCAGGGTTCTCTAGCTTCTAATCAAATCAGGGTCAATTATGAGGTCTGATCAAGACTCAGTTTGGTCTTGAATTTCCCAAGGACTGAGACTGCACAACCTCTCTGGGCAACCTTTTCCGATGCCTGGCTGTCCTCATGGTGAAATGTTTTCCCCCATGTTCAGTCTGAACCTCTTCTGTTTCATCTGCCCATTGTGTCCTATCCTCTTCCCATGTACCACCATTAAGAGCCTGGCTCCATCTGCCTGATAACCTGAATGTAGGTATTGGAATGCTATTAGCTTCCCCTGAAGCTTCCCTGTCCATGCTGGACAAGAGCAGTTTCTGCATCTTCTCATGGGATATGTAACTCCCCAGTTATCTCAGTGGGGCTTCTGCTGAACTCACTGTCATTTGTCAATGTTTTTCCTGTACTGGAGGTCCCTAAAGCCGATGTAGTATTCTAGATGCAGTCCAGTGAACGCTGAATAGAGGGAGATACTCACTTCCCTGGGTGTGCTAGCTGTGCTCCTGTTAATACAACACAGGGAGCTGTTGCCATTCTTTTCTGTCAGGACACGCTGCTGGCTCATGCGCAGCTTGCTGTCTAACAAGATCCCAGCTCCTTTCCAGCAGAGCTGCTCCACAGCCAGTCAGTCCCCAGACTGTACTGCAGCAAAGGCAGGTCCTTTTATTTTTCCCTGAGGTGTGCTATAATGGCCTGTTTCAGTGGCTTCCTAAAACAAACAAATGGTCAGGTAGTTTCAAGGAAAAACACAATTCAACTGATGAACTGTAAGTCGTCTCAAGGAATATTAACTGTGACTTTTAACTCTCTCCCCACAAACTCTTCTCTATTATTGGGTAGAGATAGATTAAACAGATGAAGCAATAGAAGAAAAGGCTATCAATACCAGAATTTCTTATATCTTATATTAGGGTCTAATCCTACTGCATACATCAGTACCAGCAGCAAAGAACAGCTAAATGCACAGTATTACCAGCCAGCAAAAAATCAAGTATAGCTTTCTTTGCATTAAAGATAGGAAACAAAGTGACACTTGAGAAGCTGGTATGGACTGGAACATGCAACTCTACAAGACTGCTGCAGTAGCTGCTCTTAGTTATGTAAGTAATTTTAGCCCCATAATTTAGAATGTAAAGATGGCTACCATATGTCTGCCATTCCTCTGCTTATGTCCTGCGCAAAAAAGAAGACCTAAACATTTATTGCAGGATGAAGAGTTTTGCATAACATTTGCATCATTCATTCCTGACACACAGTTTCCTCCTCCTTTTCATGGCACAAGACACTCTGACGAACAAATTCCACACACACACTGTTTAATACTGAGATTCTTGAACCAGCAAGATGGAATAATGAGCATGTTTTCTTGTCACAGGAGGTGACTTTAGCTTCATGTCTTATTGAGTTCACAAGGATTCTGATGTCTGACTGTACTAAAAAGTAGAAGCTTGACATTGTCTCATCTCTAAGGTTTTCAGTGTGCTGCACAGCTTTGGCTCTGAGACAGTAGCTGGATCCAAATTCTTCCTACTTGACAAAGTTTAGCCAGGGTCTCAAAACCAGGCAGCAATATAGGCCCCTTTGGTCTTCTCAAGCAGAGGGCTGAAAAATTCTGGTAATCTTGTATACAGTTTGGTACTGATCACCAAGCTAATCTGGTCCACTCACCTCTTTCAGTGAAGACAAACATGAACAAAAAAAAATCCTAAAGCATTTTATGACACACAGGCAACAGACCTTGACAACAGCATATAAAATACACATGTATGGCCACCTACTAGAAAACAAAGAAAAGATAGCCCCTCCCTCATTTTAAACCTCTGAAATTTAAGCTCTAGTCATGTACCTATTGCAATCAATTCAGGATTTCTATTAACTTTACTGCAGGACAAAATACAGTCCACTAAAAATCCCACTGGATTTAGCAAATGACAATTTCAAAAGGTATCAATAAACCTAGGCACCTCCTGCCATGGAAGAGAAACTGAGTTTCAAGGACACTGTAGAGGACAATGGCTGTAGGAAAAATTTATTTGGTTTAGAGCAGAATGTGGATAGAATATGATTAGAAAAATACAGGCTTTCAAACAGAATATTCAAACTTCCAAATTTCAATACCTGAAAAAGCCAATACTTTATTGAATTATGTACAAGAAAACTATACTGGGTCAGCGACAGGATGATGGATTTTCAGTTTAAGAGATGTCAAAATATGACGTCTTGGGAAAAAAAGTACAAGAAAACAGGAGACATTCACGATATATCCATTAATAAATTCCCAGATCTTCTGAGTAATAGTGTCTATGTATTTATTAACTCTCAACAGATGTCTCTCTCATGGAGTTGTCCAATTTTCCCTTGAAGCATGAATTCCACTGGCTTACTGTGGGGTTTTTTTATTCAATAAAATGATAACTTGTGCAGAGACACTGCTGTACATCTTCACTCATAGCCATGAATTCCATGGCCAAGACACAGCCAGAGCTAGTACAAGTGTGTATGCCTCTGCTGTGCTATCTAGACATTTTTGTATCACTCTTGCCAGATTAGTGCAAGTTTACTAGATACAATACCAAACATTAGGATCCTCTTTGCATTGGAAGGATGGTGCAAATATATCCATGTACCTCTGCAGAAGGCAGCCTTTGTGCAGTCAAACACATTTTCCTCAAGCGACTTGCTCTCCTTTCCAGCCAGTATAGAATAGGCTGAGTCTATAGGAGTATAGAATAGGCTGAGTCAGCCCAACTTTGCATGGGTTTAAATCTCTACACATCCCCTTTAAAAAAACCTTATTTGAATAGCAATGTGCCTGGGTTTAAATGCATGACCAAGCAGACAGACTTATACAGTTCATTCTGCATGGAGGTATTTCAGAAATACTTCTGTTCATGGAATAGAAGAAGCAAAATCCAGGTGAAACACCTGTTGCTAAGAGGTAACTGCAGTAATTGGCTAAACAAAACAAATATGCAGATAAAGAAAATTACCTATGTTCCAGTAGGAAAATAGCTTCTGAAATAATGATTCTAGCTTCTCATGCATTGCCTATAATCTCCTGTATAGATCACATAATTTCAGCGTTTCCCCATGAGACGAGAGGATAACACAGCTTCCTTTCATTCCTAACTCATTATATGACTAAGTTGCTTAAAACTATTGTTCTTTAGTAAGCATTCAGAAAGAAGAGTATGAAATACTAGACTTGGTCAGATCTTCACGTGCAACTGTAAGACATAATTTTTATCCAGCTCAAGACAGCAAACTGCAAAAATATGCAAAGATGTTCCATCAAAGAATCAACCCTTCAGCTCTGTTTTAATCCAAGTAAGTGCAAAGATTAGGAAAGAAATGACATCTTATGATTACAGATTCTAGTGTAGAAAAATTATATAAAGACTTTCTTTTAAATAGAAAAGGAGTGTATATAAATATTTGCTGACAGTATATTTAAAATGTTTGCAAAGGCTTTGTCTCATAGAAGATTCCTTCAGGATAATTAAGCAAGCACCAGTAATCCAATGAAATTACTTTTCAACTACATTTCTGATAAAAAATGTGCTTCTGTGAATTTAGCACAATTAATTTGTTCGAAGCTTAGGAAATGAATCCTGAAATTGATTCTTTTTAATTCTAATGCCTGATTTCTCACAAGGGTCTTTTTGCAACTCTTACAGGATCTCTGTTATGGAGCTATGGAGATTCACATTCAAAAGTCGGAGACTTTATGTTACAAGACAATTCTCAAAAGCCACAGTGAGATGATTTACGATAAGAACAATGCAACTTTGTGAATCTCTGTCACTGTCTTTTCTCATCCATTCAAGGCATTTCCCAGCTATTCTGCACTATTACTTTACTCTTATTCCTGTTACGCTCAATAGGCTGTAGTGAAAACCTTAATGTTACTTCAGTAAGGAGGGGCAGAGAGACATCATGTTAACACTGGCTATTTAAAACACCCGAATCAGCATCTGCGGAGTAATGGATCATTCACTTCCCACTCCACCACTTTTTGAGTGCAGATTCTCTGTTTCTTGCAAAAGTACAGAGACCGTTTGCAATGTGAAATGCTCTTGTAAGAAAGAAAAAGCCCTTTTTTGGGTTTTGGCAAGTTAAGAAATAAATAAGCAACTAAGTTCCTGCTTTATGATAAAAGCTGTTCTAGGGAGCTTAATGGCCAAACAGAGATTTCACTGGGAAGGACCAAAGATAATGCTTAGTTCACCTGAACAGGCTGCAGTGGCACAATGCCCATGCACTTCACGTGCAGTTCAAAGGCACTAGTAAAAATCTCACTTATCTTTTAGGTTCTCATAATCATGGCACAAAAGTGAACTTAGGTGACATACCTTTAGGAGCTTTTCTCTTTGCTTTGCTATGTTCAGCTTTTCAGAGAGCTGGCTGATAGGTAAGTTGGATGTTTCAATGTCCTCATGCATCAGAATGTAAGGATGCGTACTGCCTTAAATTAAAAAAAAAGCAACTGACTATCGCTGCATTTTTCAGTCGGCTTCTAAGTACAGGCAAAATTAAAAGAAGCTAGACTTATATTAACTTCTTTACGTTCTTTGAGCAAGCCCTCATATTAAACAAGCAAGAGAAAGCAAATTCTGTGCTTAGAGACAATGAAAGACTAAATTGGCAATAAAGAAATGTACATGTACTCTTAAAAATAAAAGTCAGCCACTTTGCTAGTATTTATGAAAACCAGGAGTGTTAGGCTAGTGTGAATAAATATTTAATGAGCATGGCAGATTAACACATGGTTACTTTGACTCTTTTCTCTTATTTGTGTAATACAGTCAAACAGTGAAAAATTATCCATCAATGACTATTTGATTTGAAAGAGAATGACCTGCTTATAAAGTTCTGGTTATGCAGTAAGATTAACATCACAAGACTCATCTAACACAAAAGACATATAATCATAGCACTCACATCTAGAACAACCTGAGATAAACTTATTAACAGGTAAGTGTGAAATTAATTATGTAACAATTTTTTCAAAATTCTAGTGAATGATTTGAACCCATATTTTCATAACTTTTATTGGCTTCAGTGTAAGCAGGTTCTACCTCTATAGAAAATCTCACCATTTCTTGAAGAGGATAAAGAGAGACCCCAGAAGTGTTGGATTTTATAAATAGATCTTGAAACGGCACATTTGTGTTAACTCTCACATTCACAGGAAAGTATGATACTCATTTGAAATATGTATATTGTAAAAGCTGAAGCAACAAAGTCAGAACTATTCATCAGTGCAACACAGCATAAAAAGCAATAATGTGCAAACTGGAGTACATACCTCTATTAGCATTCAGAGCAGCCAACTGTGATTTCAGTTTTGCAATAATGCTGTTTTGAAGCTCTATCTTTTCCTGCTGTTCACGTATTTGCTGCATGTAGTTTTCTGTCTGCAAATATAATTTAATTAGCATTAATCTTATTCTGTTTTGACTAGGGGTCTCCTATTTGGCATATAAAAAGCAGCTCTGATTTTTAAAGATAACTGTAGTTGCAGTCCTCTGTGTAAAAACCTTTGGCAAGTCCATCTTTTTGAGACCGTACTGATTAGAGAAGGTATTATAGGAAATAAACCCTGAGTTTTAATAACTCTTTCACAGCTGTAGCAGTTGTAAAGGGTAACTTTTAAGTTAGGATTCTTCATTTACAGACGTAGAATACATCAGGCTTTAAACTGAAATTTTAGTATTCTTTAGAATGCTTGTCAGTTAGTTTATCTATAGAAAGAAGTAATTTCCCCCCCATATTTTCTAACAAATTATATAAAAATAGGCTTTAAAAAAGATAGATTTTAAATGGAAAACAATAACATTGTTTATTCCATACAACAGATACTCTGTAAACCATTTTGACTGCCTATGAACAGTTTTTTATGTTTCTTTGAATGTAGTGGACTTGTTTTTCTAACCTAATGGGTTTTTCTAACATAATGGGGCTGAGGAGGAAGGTAAGCAAAAAGCCCCATCCTTTGTCTCCAATACTACAACTCATGCTATAAAGAGGCCGCACAGACTCCTTTAATAATATTGCTTGTATTTCACCCAACTGTATAAATTTTGCTAGACAGTCCATTAATTGAATGAATGGCCAGGTGGAAGGAAGATGCTAAAATTCAAAACTATTATTTCATTAGCACATGCCTAATGGTGCCGTTACAGCGGTGCTAAAAACAAGCAAGAAAACTTGTGAAATCCCAACAAGAAAACTTTCAGGAATGCACTGAATTTTTCTGAAATTAGGAATATGTCTATTACTGAACAAGTCACCACCTGTCACCATCTGGGACAAGACTCAGCATTGTTTTCACATCTATTCATAGTTTATCCATAGTGCTATCTAATTCTCAAATCACAGCCACATTTAAATTCCATACCCTCCTACTGTCCGCTGTGTTTGTCTGTAAAGCAGGCAGGAAAAAATCTACAAGGAAAATTGATCTTAAAAGGCCAGGTAGTAGTTGTACTATGAGAGGGGTTTTTTGTTGGGTTTAAAAAAAAAAAAAAAAAAGTGATCAAAGAGCAGTACACTCCAGCAGCTATAAGAGACCTCATGAAGCAGAAAAATCACTGAGAACCAAATTGAAAATGTACAACAGCAATGTCTTGTCAACACTTCTGTACAGAGCACAGACATGACAGCTAAAACAGACAGAAGAGAAGATGCTTTTGACAGCCAGTGTGCACAAATTATTCCTTGAGTCAGATGGCAGCAACAAGTTACCAACTAGAAGATCTGCATGACAACCAACCATCCATCTGTATCAAACACCATCTGGCCGAGATGACTCTGGCTTCTGTGTGCTTGACATGGCTCCCAGCTCTAGAGACTGGCAAAACAAGTGGCCTATCGGTAACTTAAGTAGTAAACTGTTAACAACAGCATGGTGGACAATCCAACAGTGTGTGGAGGCCACACAATGAACAGAGGAAGTTACTAGAGTAAAGCACTGTACAAAGGTCATTCAAAAAACAGGAGTTTGGTTAAAAAAAAAACAACACAAATAAAAAAATACAAGTAATTTTAGTATCAACTCTTCTTGAAAAAATATTTTTGTTCTCTTTTGAAATCATAAAATTCAACTACTGAAAGTTTGATTAGGACAAAGATTTAAACTGGTAGTAATCCTTTACCAAAGGCTTTAAATTTTTAATTTCTGAACCAGTGAAAATGCAGAGACCAATCTTGCAAGGATTTAGTCCACTTAGCACTGATGATCTCACTTCCCTGGTTTTCTTGCACAGACCTTAGAAGGACATCAATCTTGTACTTGATGCCTTTTTTCTTGGTCAGAAGATTCTTTCACGTACTTTTAGATGATTCAGGAGTATTAATTTAACTGACTTTCCTTCAAATAGTTAATAGTTCACCCTAAGAGACAGAACTTAAAAGATCCCCAAACATTCTAAAATGTCTTGCCTTTTGTTAATTAGTTGCAATTTCAGCACAAAATCACACTACTTATGCTTGTTATGTATAGAAATCTCTACAGATTTACACCAGCACTGCTGCAAGCCTATGAATAGAGACAGACTGCACAGTGGATGATTGCACACATGACTGACTTGGAATGTGTTCTGTGATGCCTTGGCTAGTTTATTTTGCCATGCAAGGAGATGGCATGATTGGGCCCAGATATCAGAATACTCTCTAATAGATCCTTCCCTGCTTCCAATTCTACTACTGCTCCATAACTTGACATGGAATATGGTTCATTGGCCCCTGAACAAAGTCACAGCCTACCAGTTCTACTATGTATCAGAAAGTCCTGTAGCAACAAAAATATTCAAGCCTTCCTGTAACAGAGGTTCCACTGCTGGGCAGAATATGCATGATAAAACAACTATGAGAAAGCCCAAACCTGATAGTTTGAAATATGCTGTCCTACTTGAGAAGTTCTAGAGGAGTTTTGACTGAACTAATGTTTTCTGCAGCAGACTAAGTAAAAATTTAAAGGTGCTTTTCCTGGTCAGAATGCCTCCAGAATTTGTTACTTCATAATTAAAGAATAAATGTACAGGTTTTTATTTTTAAAAGAGGAATACTTATTCTAGCAACTTTCAGGTACATTTGTCATAAAAATTGTTTAATTTAAGCTATTTATATTAATATAAAAATTAATTTTTAAGAATGCAAATTAAATTCCAAAAAGTACTTCGGTAAAGTTAGGTAAGTTTTATATACATCTTTGCTGTGTTTACATTAGAAGACTTCGTTAATCCTCCAAAACAGACAACACTTTTCCAACCTTTAAAACTAATAAAAATACCAAAAAATTGAAGGTCAAAACCCAGAAACCCACCTACTAAATTCAAAGCCTAATGAGTTGCTTTGCAGTGTACTGGCATGGTTTCATAATGGCAATTTCCAGCTTTAACAGATGCACTAAAGTGCGCACAGCTAAAGTGAAACTGGTATCTACATGTATTACCATCCTCCATGGGAAGGATGGCTTTAAAGAGATAATTCAGATCCCAACACCTACTTTTTGCTGTAGTTCTTTCACAGCATGGTCCCTATCCATGCATGCTTGTCGATAGGCTTCATAAGCTTTATTAAGCTGCTCTCCAATATTTTTGTCCATAATTCCCAATGTTGTTTCATCACTGGAAAGATGGTCAAGTTAACAGATCTGAAAAGCAATCAGAAGGAAAAAGAGAGAACACTAAGAAACAGCAGTATGTAACTAAACACATATACAGCATGACTTGTACCACTGTTGTATTCAATTGATACATGCAGTATGTTTGACCATTAACTCTTGACCATTAACATCATAGCTTGAACTATAGCTCTGCTCACCTCAACATTTAATTTTATGTCCAGGGATAGGTTTAAACAAAAGACAAACCAAAGCAGCTTAACTTTGAATCAAATTCTGGATGTAAAGAAAGTGTAAATGTATCTGTAGTTACAGTGTTTAAGACTGAGACTTAAAATTGGTGCAGATTACCAATTACCTGATTTTATGTAGTCTCCAAAAGCTTAACATTTGCATAATTGTGAAATAAAGACAGCATTAATAAACAAAGCTAAACTCAGCTTTTGACATTGTGCAGAAAAATCATGCTATGAAAAGCCAGTGTCCATAAAGGAGACAGAGGAGTCCTGTAACTTCATTCGAATAAAGGGAGAGTCCACCGGGGCACACACCCACGGGGTTTTCTCTCTCGACGTTTCAGAGGGCGCAGCCTCCTTTTACCCCAAACTCCCGGCCGCACGTTGCCCTCTTCCTTTCCCCACTGGCTGAGGTACAGGGAAGGTACAGCCTGCCCGAACCGCCTACCACATATTCCCCCCCTTGAACCTGTTATTGTTCCCCAAAGTTCAGAAACTCAAGCTTGTGTGGACCCACTTGTCTCTTTCAGGAGTCAAATTGTCTAGGTTCTATAACAAACCTGTGGCTTAAAGTTGGTAGAGACATTAAGACCCATTTCAAAGACCTTAACACCCATACCCTCACCCATGGAATTGTTTTTATAAAGACACTAGCACACATCTTGCCTATCAGCATTAAGAAATTAAAAGATACAAACTCAATTAGGTCACACAAACTTAGCCTATTCTGTGCCAAATTTGAAAATGTCAACACAAGCTACCCTACAAGGTGACTTAAAACACCTTTTATCTAAAAATCAGTAATACCAACCAGTATGAATTATCAAGACTTGGAACTTTTCACATAATATTATGAACTTCTTACACTTTGTGTACAATTTCAGTAACAACTCCCAAAACTACAGCTCATGAACTTTGACACATAAGACTAGAACACTATTAAATGTCACAGGCTCCAATTTCAAGAACTTTGCAAACACAGGTAATTTGCTTCTATAGTAATGTATGATACTAATTTTAAGATAAAAATTTAGCATAATGTAAGTGCAGTAGAGAACAAGTTAGTGAAGTCTCAACAAACCCCTCCCCCCACCCCCACAAAAAAGATACCAGCTTTAAGAAAAAAAAAGTTAGCAATTTAATCTCTCCTAATATTTAAAGCAGTATGGACTGCCACTATCATCTCTCACTGTCTTCTGGGATTATGCATAAACCACAAATATTACTAAAGAAAGTGGTGCAGTCACATGAGGATGAGCCAAGCAAGAAGAGTATGAGGGTAACTTGCCTTGGACACTGCTCAAAAATCTGAAGATTGCAGCTTGAAGATTCTGTTAATGTTTCCTTGCTTTTGAATATCTTCCCTATCTTAGGGCTTAAATACAGAAATGTGGTCTGACTTTTCTAGAAGGTTCAACAGACTACTATATGGACATCATGCTTTTCTGTCTTGCAAATTTTATTTTACCACTGTGTTCCTACAGGAAAAGCAATTGTATCTCACCTCTGGCATGGCTGCACTCTCTCTAATAGTGGCAAAGTGAATTCTTTAACAACTTGGAATTTTTTATGGATCCTTTGATGTAACAAACATTACTGAAATCCAAGTTTATAAATTTTGCATAAAAGGCCTACATTGTTTCACAGGAAAGGCTTTGTTTGTTTTCACTTGCTTTGTTTTCCTAAACACCAGTTCAGTAGTTTATAATCTCAGTCTATGCATACTGTCTCAAAGCATTGTTATTAACCCAGGCTACTTCATCCACCTCCTTCCTCCCCCAAACACTACCCCTTCACTAAATGGAATATTCATTCTCATACCTGGGGCACACCTTTAACTAAATGGGTAGCCTTTCTTTCAGTTTCAAATAAAGGCCTGTTCTATGTAGTTCAGTAAATAAAATCAGATATTACATCTGCCTTTAGGGATAGGTGCTAAACTGCAAAGGGCATTGTTATAGCTGAAAGTGACTGAAAGTGTGTTCTCACAATCTTTAAAAGCTTACAAAGTCTGCATCAGTATTGATTTTGTACTCTTCTGAAATCCTCCACTATTAACAACTTACCTAGTAAATGGCATGTCTTATAAGAGGTAACTTCAAAAAATGAGTGCAATGGGATTTAAGAAACTATGTTCAGCTTCTAATGGAGGGTATAGGGCTCAGATCCATGTGACTCACAGTTCACAGAAAATGCACGTTTTAATTTCATTCATGCAAACTCAAACCTCCATTTGAAAAACAGTATTTAAAATTTATATCTTATTTCCATCCAGCCTTTTACTCATTCATTGAGACTGGGAACACTAACAAAGAGTGCTGCTGTCATCTGGACTGATAGTATCAAAAGGAATTGATCCAGCAGGCAGAACTGTAGCACTGTGCCTGATTTTCTACTTGGTATGAAAAATAACTTACTGGTAGCTCCCTAAAATTCAGACTCCATGCAGTAAGAAAGGGTCAATGAAAGTCATTACTAGTGACACTTTAAGATGACACTGTAACTAGAAGAATTGGTCCTATATTTACCCCATACCCTCGACATTCATTTTGTCTTTGACCTTACCCTTCCCTTTCTTCCAGCACAAGCAACCTTTCTGTAAACCATATCAGCAAACCAATCCAGTTTAAAACTAAATACTAAATGTATTTCTGCTGCATTAGTTTTAATGCAGATCAGATTCATGGGCCACTTCAAATGGCAAGGTAACACAAGGAAGCCTGCACAGGAACAGAAAACAACAGCAACAGGCAGACAGAACTCCTGTGTTCAACAGCAGCACTGGCTTTGAATTGTAACACGAAGTCACAGTTACGTAACAGTGTCACAAGTCTGCACTGCCACTGAGAAGGATAGGCCGGCCTTCCCCCATCTCTGGACATGTATTTTTGCTGCTTACTGGTACCGCTATTAGTACTTCTATGCTACACAGCTGAGTATGCCAAAGTAGCTCCCTACTTCCTCAAAAAAGCAACAACAAACACCCTAAAAAAACCAACCTTGAAATTAAAACTGGAGCTAGCTCACTGCAAGGCTGCTGGAGCACTACTACCAGCACAAGGAGGCAGTGGGAACATGCGACTAGCCGTGGGCAGGACTGCCGCAGTCTAGATTTAGATTGGATTAAACTACTCTGTAGTCACACCCCGGATTGCCTGCTGCTGGAATAAATAACTGCTTCTTATGTTATCTGTCTCATATCCAGAACTCCTTGCAGTTAGAAAAACTGGCTCATTTTCCTGCTTCTCCTCCATAGGCATCAATATTTATCAGGGAATTTGCCAACTGTTCCTTGTCATTTACCCTTCTCCTTGCATCCAGCGAGAAGGAAAAAACTCCCTCCCAACAGCCCTAAAAAAAAACCCCAAAAACCAACAAACCAAAAAACCCCAACCCAAATATTCCCGCTATTTTAATCAGTTATGATTAGTTATGCTGTATCCAAATGGCAACTGGAACATAATTCAGCTCAAAGCTGACAATCCTGATCTTCAGCAACTTACATTCTGGATATTCATTAGATCCTAAAGACTTTCACAATCATTAACACCAATATGTAGTCTGCAGAGATGCAGCACTACAAAATGCTACATTTATTCTAACAGGGACAGAATTAGAGGAAGAGATTAGTTCCAGAGGTTGTCCTGCAAGTGTGAATACCTGTGAGTGCTGTGCTGCTGGAGCTATGGCAATAAGAACTGGAATTTCATACTTGAGTAAAGACTTGAACACTGGATAACCACTGGGTACAGCTAATGTTGTAAGACAAACTTTTAAGTAAACGCACCAAATGAAACCTGCATATTATCTTAAAATACTTGCTTCAAATCAGAAACATTTTGCTGATATAGGTGGGGGGGAAAAAAAGAAGCAGTAATATGCATTTTCTTAATCAAATGCCAAAAAAGCTCCAACACAAAGATTAGCAATGTATTTCTGCTGCAATCCCAGCTCCACAGCTCACTAGAGTTTTCATACTAGTTTTCATATTGCCTCAAAAACCACCTTAAATTATGAAAGAACTGTTTTAGCTAATCAGGTGTATATGCACATTAACTGGTAATCCACATTCCTACCTCTCATAGGTTCATGAGAGATGAGAACACAGGTGCCATCCAGCCGCAAGTACTTCTCTACATATTTCTGCTTTCAAAACCGATTTTTCAATTGCAATATTTTGTAAGTTACACTGCCATCATCTTGGGAACTGGAAACCTGTTGAGGTAATAATTTGTGAGAGACTGAGATCTCACTGAACTTTCTTTCTGTTTTGTTTTTTTTTCCCTTATTTTTTCTGAGAAGACACAATTCCTGCTTTGCCCGACTGCGGGATGCGTCGTTAACACAGCAGGAGCCCCTGGCACACCATCGTTACAGCTGGGCAGCCCCTGTGCACTCAGGGCTCGGGACGGTGATTCCCGGAGCGCTGGGGTTCGCTGCCCCCGCCGCGCTGCCGCTGCCGGCGAGGGCAGCCGCCTCTTCCTGCTCCTGCGCTCGCCGCCCGGGCCATCGCCTCCCGGCAGCGAGCCCGCTGATCCCGTCCCCCGATTCCCCGCTCCCGGAGCGCCTCCGCACGCAAATGACGAGCCCCCGGCCCCGCTCCCGAGCCGGGCCGAGCGGCGCCGAGGGGGAAGCGGCACCCCCAGGAGCGGGGGGCGGAAGCGCGGCCCGGGAGCGCCCGGCCCGCACTCCGGTCCCCGGCCGAGCCCCGCCGCTCCCGGCACAGGGGAGGGCGAGGAGCGCGTGGTTTCCAAAGCGACTCAGACTTACGAGCGCCTCACGGAGCCCGCGGCCGCTCCCGGCAT
The DNA here is from genome assembly GCA_013399875.1 of Gymnorhina tibicen. Classification (NCBI taxonomy): domain Eukaryota; kingdom Metazoa; phylum Chordata; class Aves; order Passeriformes; family Artamidae; genus Gymnorhina; species Gymnorhina tibicen. The sequence goes on along the minus strand of VXAZ01008974.1, from coordinate 184,253 downwards.
AGGGCGCTCGCTCCTGCCTGGGCGGCTTAACCCAGGAACCAGAACCGACTTCCTGCCGTGCCTCTCCCCGCCCTGTGACAGGGTGCTGCCCGCGCCGGCCTCGGGTCGGGAGAGGGCAGGGCAGCGGCCGCCGGAGCCGCCGGGTTCGCTCAAGGAATGCGCCTTCCTCGACCGCCCCGCGCAAGGATGGGAGCCTGTCCGCTCGCCTCCGGCTGTCGGGCAGTGCCTCTTCTGTCTCGCTGCAGAAGACCCGTCGAGCAGCGTCTGTGCTGCTCCCGACTTCCACAGCCCTTTCCTGTTTTTCCATGACTTAGAGTGATTTGTAAATAACAATAGTTACATTTGCAATATACTTTTCATGCTCAGGGTAGTTTCTGTCTGAAGGGTCGGTTGTGGGTTACAACAGTGGTATTTCCGCCCCTACGTTTAGTTCACGCAGGCAATGAATTTTATAGGTAAGAATATAATAGAAACACACACTTTTAATTTTGCTGCTGCTACAAGCCCTTCTCTCTTTAGGTCACATGTGTAAGTACAACTTTTTTCCTGAAGGTGTGTAGGAGGATGGGAACTGATGGGAGAATATGAGGCGTTTGTTACATACTTGCCCAGGATACCGTCACAGAGCCAGCAGCAGAGAAAACACTACAGATTTTGAATTAGTCTCGGACGTTTCTGAACCCCAGCGAACATATCCATGCAGCCAAGCTGTGGTGTTTCTTCTGCTAGGGCAGAGCTTTTCCCTTTGCCCACTCACAGATCAGAACTTGTGTTCCAGCTATCACAACCTACCTGACCCGGGAGCCTGCTCTTGGAAGCCTGAGGACTGAGCGCAAACATAGCCACAGAAAAAGTAGCCAGGTGTTGCTCTCTGTGCTCTTTTGAAGGTTATTTCTATTATAATTTATCTTTCCTGGAAAGTCTTTAGAAAGTCTTTTGGTCTGTTTTGGCCTGTACTAAGGCTAAAGAGACTTACAGGCAGACAGCTTAATGAACCTATAAATATACTTCCTGTTTGGCCACTTTTAAGAACTTCAGGTGAGGTCCTAATGAACTATGAAGGTCAGAGAGAGTTTGCTCTTTTAGCATGTTTCCAGGAAAAGGGGATTCAATTTCCTTTTTCAGAGACTGTGTTTGAGACATCCAAGTTAAGCTTTCATTCAACCAGGTCTTAAAAAATTAAAATAGGGTGTGGGCAAAAAAGGCTATTGCTTCTCTTTTAATTCTGCATGTTACATTTTTATTCGGTTTTGGCAAGTAGTTATGCACTAAAAATTATAATGGGTATCTCAGCTGAAATAAAACCTGCATTTCTTAAGTTCATATTAATACATGCAATATAATTTAGCTGATGCTGTATTTAAAAAGGGATAATGTGCAGAAAAGTACAAGTGGGTTGTTGTCTGATGATAAGCATGCATCAACTAAGATTATAGCTACCTGAATTCAAATAGAGCCATAACACGTATACTGCCTCTGAAACACTGTCATTGCATGTTAGTTGTTTTAGAGGGAAAAATTGTTTATTATATTCTAGAAATGTACTTAATGTAAATTTTCTGTGAAGGTCTCAAATTCAGCAAAGCAAAACTGACAACCATCTACAAATGTGACTTTTCAAATCACATGCATTAATCTCTTAGTGCTTTATCAGTAATATTCTTTCACAGTAAAGCACAGGAGAAGCTGGTTTTTCCTCTCTCTTCATTATCTAGTGCCTTCTTTCTTTACATTTCCTCCCCCAATACAATAAGGTGTATTTTACAAGCTTTATGGTAACCCATCTTGATATTCTTTAAGACCTCCAACCTTCGAATAAATTAAATATTAGAAAAGAAAAATACCCATGAAAATAGTACAAAACCTCTATTTAGTAAGCTAACTTGATCTCTGACTTCGATCTTTTAGAGTGTTTTCTGCTTTACAGTCAATTAATTACTTTTTGTCCTTTTCTTCCTCATCTTGCTTTCTTTTTCTTTGTTTTTCTGCTTCCTCCTCTTGTCTCTGTGTTCCCTTCCCCACAGCTATTCCAGGAACAACTTTCTGTATTTCTGTCCCACATCAATATTTCACACTTTTATGTCTTTGTCAAGGCAGGATTGCTTTCCTATATGTAGTCCTCACAAGATAGCTGGAAAGAAGAAGCGTATATCAGTGTATTTAAAAATGATTTAGGATTTTAGGAATCTACTAATCTTAAAAACACTTGCAAACCACTTATCTAGGATTTGGGAGTGGTGGCGAAGAGCTTCTTGTTTTTTCTATTTAATTTCACTTTGTGTTCAGAGTCAGAAAAAGTCTTACTTTGACTATTTATGCTTAGAAACTTAGAGTGGGGGGTTTTTTTGTAGGTAGGGGGTTTTGTTTGGTCTTCATTTTTTTTTTCCCTTGGTGATTGGGAATTAGCAAGTTGATACTTTTTTCGTAGTGAAAATTCAAGTTTGTGCTCAGTGGGTCAAGAAGCCTATTTAAATACTTACGTCATCTGTATGCAGTTTGTTGTTTGACGTTACTTCCGAGATGGTATTTTAACAGGAATTTTTCTTAGTCTGTGCTGATGAGTTAACACTCATTGTGCTCGTTGGTTACACTGCACTGAGGTCTTGGTTGGAACTCACTTTCAGGGGAGGCTGGTGCTGGAGCAGCTGGCAAAAGGCTGTAGTTCATCAAAGATTTCATCTGATTACTTTATAATTTTATAAGCTTATAAATGCAAATTGGCTACTACTAGAAAGAGATTAAAACGTTTCTTGCAAGTTGTTAATGTAGCCATTCGTTCAGACACTAGGTGGCTCACGTCAGATGTTAAACCTTTTCCAGAACTTAAGAGTCTGTGGTCCCAAAGAAGCGTGCTGGGGGCTGAAAGAGTCTCTGCTACTGTGCAGTATTTCACCGTTCTTTTAATCTGTTGCTGCTTTAACAAAATAAAAGGCGTGTCTTGATCTTGAAATGCCTTTTCTGGTCAGAAAATGAGAACTGTGGATTTAGACCAATGTTGTCGATCCTTAGTGTGAAGGAAGGTGAGGCTGATTATTTTTTTCCCCAACACAAAGAGTAGTTAATTGATGAGCCTGTGTAAACCTTAGTTTAAGGTAATTTGCCTATAGATTGTAACAGACAAAGTCAGGGTTCCAGAAACTAAAGGATATTTAATCAAAATGCAGACATACAGAGTTGGAGCACTATAAGCAACATAAAAGTAGTGTCTTACCCTTTTTCTATGTATCTGAATGCTAAAGTTGGTAAGTGTAATTTACTCATTGTCTTTACAAAGTGTAGGAACGAAAAGTTGGGATTTTCTATTCTCATCTCTTTGGTAACAGTATAGGAAATCTTTATGTTGCCTGGAGGAGTATCAACAGGATTATGAAATGTGGTTTTGTATGTCTTATGACTAATATTAGCTGGGAACTTCCACTGAGAAATATCCAACTGAAGAACTTCCTTAAATGCAACTGTGTGCGACGGTCATTCTCTAAAACAGAGACTTTAGCAGAAACAGCCTGCAAAGTGGTTTTGGACCCAGTGCAACATTCTTTATTTCCATAAGTGATGTCAATGACTTCTGGAGGCTCCCTACCCTGGAGAAAGGTTACCCTGCTTGAAAAGGGAGCAGTGCATGAACAGGCAACTCTGCATGCATGGGAAAAGTTAACATACAGAGCCACTGTTGTATCAAATATAATACATACTTTCTAATATGTGTTGTGAAGAAAAAGCCCGTAATGATAATGACACCAAAAGAAAGTAGCAACAGCTTTGGAAAACAAATGCTACTCCCCTATATAGAATATAACCTGTATTACATATAGAGGGAGTAAAAGATGGGGAGTGTAATACTTCTTTGAGAAGAATAGCTAATCCACTTATTCTTAGTTAAGCTCCAAAGAAACTTAATTAGACAGACCCTTGAGCTCTGTTTAAGCTTTATCATAATTGTGTCTCTCCCCACTTCCTCTCAAACCACTGTACAGTTAAAACTGAGTTCTGTAGAAGGATGTAGGGAAAACACTTACCTTGAAAAATTCATGTTCTAGCATGACTGCCTTTTTGCCATAGAAACAAGTATTCAGGAAATTTAACATATAATCATTAATTCCTTAGGTTTGTCAATGTGAAAAGGTGAGATATTTTGGTATCATAGGCCTTCTCCCTTTGTTCCATGTTAAAATTCGTTGACTCTTGATAGCTGATCTATATAGAACTACATTATATACAGTATCTAATTTAAGAAAACATGATTGATATGCAGAGCCTTTGCACTATTTAATGTTTTTTGATCCCAAGCCTCTATTTAGGTTTTCAGTGTGGAGTAAGAGTAGGAGAAGTCAAGAAACATGTATTTGAAATGAAACATTAAATTTCTGGAGTCTTATGACCTCTTTTCCTTGTCTGCAGAAAGGGGAGCTATGTCATGCAGCAAGACCACAGATTCCACGGTATTATTTTTGTTTCTGTAGTGTCATAGAATTCCAAAGTTTGGGGAGAAGGAGGAGACAGGTGTTAATGCAAAGTCATTATGTTAATGAACCTGTGTTAGTATACCTATGGAACTTCTTGTCATAACTGTTCAGGATGTGAAAATTTTGATGTTCATGGGGAAATTGGACTGGTAAATATTTGAGAGATTCACTGAGGGAAACTAAAGAGACAGGCAGCATCAATCTCAGGAGGTTCTCTGACCTGAAAATAGCTGGCAGCTGGGAGAAGACTCTGAGGAAGTATTACATATGCTTGCCCTGTTCTTATTCTTCCCAGGGCATTGATTTCTAGCCACTGCTGAAGAGAAGATGGGTCTGAACCAATGTGGCATATGTTCTTATGTTAATGACTTCATGCTGATACAAATGTGTAGGAATTTCTCCACATTAAACAATCTCCTGTAAATGACAGGATTCTGTAGAAGTATAGAGAACACTACTATTGCAGAAGCTCCAAAAGATCTTGGAAAATCCATTCAGAACTATTTTGTATTATTTTGAGAACATCCATTTGAAAGATAGAACCTTTGGGCAAGTTTATTGAAGATAATCAGTTTTATCCGGTTTCTCAAAGATGCTGTGTATAATTTGACTCTATTTCTAGTTAAATTATGATGACCAACAGATCAGCTGCATAATATCATTCTAACTGCTCACAAAGTTTAACAGAAAGTATGTCTATGTAAATACACAGCAAGGTGACCTTCTTCTCCTGTGTAATATTTTAACAAAACCACTAGTCCTCCTTAATTATTTTTACAAGATGATAGGGCAACTGAAATGATATCCATAATTTCCCTGACACATGGAGTTGATATACATTCTCTCAACATTATTTGATTGTATGTTATAGTAGAATTTGAAAATAAGTAGTTGTGTTTATCTGCATAGTGAAAAAAATTTTTTGGAATTATTCATCTCTGTCATCTTTGTTTTGTGACATAGCTATTCTAACTCCTCGTTTTAGTTTTAAAATCTTTTTATAAATGAAACGGTGGTTTTGTGACTTCAACAAAGCACTTTTCCTTGATTCTTACTCACAGTCTTCCTATGACAGTTTGGTGGGTCTAAGCTTGACTAATTAGAGTGGCAAGACAAAATAAGATGCTCACATGAGCGTTTCTGTAAGTCTTAAAATGTACCATTACAGTGGAGTTCTATAACTGAGTAAACAAAAAAAAAAAATTGAACAGTCAATGAGCAGTCAGGCTGCTCAAGTTTTAACTAAAATTTCTTGATATCTGCATGCACCAAAGATAAATCAGCAGCTGTGCCTGCTGAATTTTGTGGTAAATCTTTCCCAACTTTAAGCAAAGAAAGCTTGAAGCCATGTGATGTATAGCTCATCGTGTGTTGACTCTGTGCTGGGTTGAATAAAGCCTCATCATCTGTGAAGCTAAGAGGAGTTAATGAGAATAAAAGTTCAGACCAGTTTCTTCAAAATGATATTTGTTCTTACCATGCAGTAAACAGAAATATATGTACAAAACATAAAAAAAAAAAAAGGATTATTCATTGTGTGTTGTCAGTTCTAATACAGAAATTACATCACTGGTAATAACTCCGACTTTCTAGAAGAGCTGTCACACTTCAAGATTTATTCCCGGTGAAGTAGGGAGAGAAACACATGATCAATGGGTTTGGGCCTTTTTGCATAATTAGTGGCAAAACGTGTGTGCACACACACATGCACACACTCACTTCGTCTGGCACAGCTTCAGTCTTCTGATACACCAGCTGCTAAGACATTTTCCTATCTGTAGCTGCTTCCTCTGAGTGAAAACACACCTGCTCTTCTAGCATTGTATCCACTTATTGTCGGCTTTCTGGAAGCAAAAGATGTAAGAGAATTTTGGCCTGTAGCAGAGATCTGAATTAGACCAGGACAACTCAAAACAGTTTTATAAAAGCAGTTATACATTAATTTGTATTTATTAAGTACCAATTTATTTCAGTAGATACACATCAAGGGTCTAGAATGACATGTTCAAAGTGGCATTTTGCTCATATTATTTTCTGCCCTTGTATCATACTCTTATTTGAACAGGTTTTGGCCATTGCCGTAATGTCATCACATACCTGCCAGTGCTCTTAAATTGCACTGCAATCAGTTTATTGTGTATTAAATCAAATGGGAGAATTCTACACAGAACTGAAAAATCATTTCCTGCAGCAGTGAGTAGCAACTGCATTTTAGATTGCAAAAGGATATCAGGCAAAAAGAATGTTAAAGAAAGGCAACTCTTAAAAGGAGGGATAAAACCAGGAAAGATAATATAGATGTCAGGTTAGTTGGGAGTAAGAAAATGAAGTACCAGAGACCTCCTTCCCTGGTACTTGGCCTTACCTTTGTGTCCATACTCTGAAGTACAGCCAAACTGACAGCTGTCTCTAAACCTCGCTTTTAAAAGATTTGACCTACACTATGGCCTGGAACTTAAAATAAGTGTTCTCGAGTTTTTTCTCCAAATTCTTCAGAGACAATGGACAGATAAAGTACTGTTCTATCAGTCCCATCCCTGACACACTTATATCTTCTAACCTAACCCTTCCTACTTTGTTGACAGATGATAGAGTAGCTAAAGACAAGAATCAGAAAAGGAATTTAGGGTTATGGTACCAGTGGCTTCACAGAGCCTCTGGTACATAATTTTGCTACACAGAATGTGGAGCTTGCTGAAAAGCAATGTTTTAAGTATAGCTGCTGTCTCCGGGTAATACTCTGTAGTTCTGAATCCTTTCTAATCACATCTCTTGGAGATGAAAATGAGATTTTGCATGGACTAATTGGGACAGATCACAGAGACTATATTTCTCTAGTCTCGTGCCTACAACAATCTTTGGGTTCCAGTCTCCTTTTAACAATGTTTTCATGTTTTTTGGCACAGTTGGCAGTAGGTCATTCCCACTTTTCTGCTTTTGACAATCGGTTTTACTGACTGATTTTCTACTTCACTGATGCCTAGAACAGCCCTCTGAAGATACCATCCTTGCCAAAGGCAGCATCAGCTTTACCTAAACCATTTCTAACATATGTTTGCCTGTTTTGAAGATCTATATTGGTGATAAAGATTTCACAGCCTCCCAAGGGACCTTCTGTTCTTTCTTACAGATTTTTTTTCTAAATCTCTAATTATTCTTCAGTTGAACCACATTTTCCACAAGGTACAGTGAACAAACTGGACAACATGATCCAGCTGATTTTCCACCATAGCTTTCAACAAATACATGCTTACTGTTTTATATCCTTAAATTGGGACAAAAACTTAAGCTTTTAAGCAAACTCGTTCAATTATTTTCTCCAGCGTTTTTCTCAGGAAGAAAGACAGAACAGTATGTAATTTCCTGATTTCTTCTGTTCTCTGCTCTTAAAGATAAACATGACATCTGTCCTTTTTTATTCTTTCAGAAGCTCATCTGTTCTCCACAAGTTCTCAAAGATTGTTGCTAATGACTCCAAAATGTCTTTATTCTGTTCTCTGAGTATCCTGAAAGGAATTTGTTCGAGCTCAGCTGGTTTGAATATATTTTGTCTAAGTTATTGTCCTGTCCTGTATTCTCTCTCCTTGTCTCTGAGACTAATTATTTTAGCCAGCTGATTGAGGCTGACCCTTCTAGTGAAGAAAAGTAAAAAAGGTATCAGCTTTTTTGACATAATCTCTAATAATATTTTTTCTCCACTGAGTAACAGATCTCCCTTTCCCTTGTCTTTGTCTTGCTACAAATATCTTACAGGAATAGATATTTTTTCTGCATTGCTGTTTGTCCCATTTTGACTTTTCCAATTCTGCCTTTTTTTTTACATTATTTTACACTCCTCAGTAACTTTATTGAGCTTAATTTACCTAGAAAAACCTTCTCATTGTTATTTAGCATGTTGGGATTTTTGAAGTGTATTTCTTACTTTCTCCCTAGAATTAGGGTGGATTGTGTTATCTCCTCTTTCTCTGAAGGGGATGGAAAATCTCTTGAATTCCTTGAAGTATTTTTTTAAAGGATCATGATTATATCCAAATAGTAGATTTAGGACCTAAAATTTCCGTGTAGATGTAGTCCTGACTGACTTGCCAGAAATCACATCTCTAATTTATATTAGAGATGGGTGTGAAGCATAGAAATATCTTGCTCACATCAGTGGCTTCTGATTCCTGCCTAATTTTTGATCTGATTAAAAGAGGATTATTTGGTTCCTATCTGATTTCTGTAGGTTTATTTTATGCTAGCAAATTTCCTTACTTACCAGTTCTTCTTTGCGTGCCCTTCATTGTCCTTGATTATTTCTACATTGTATTGTGGGGAAAAAAAAAAGAACTAATGAAAGAAAAAAAGTTTCAGAATGTATTTTTCCCATCTGGTTAGTCCAGCACTCTTCTTAATTAGTAAAATGCCATCCTGTCAGATTCTCTCCTGCCAGGAAGTCATTCAGCTCCGAAATCACTTCTTCACCTCCATCATATATTTTAACATTTGAAAAAAGCAAAAGTCTAAGATATTGTATTCTTCCTTACAGCAGAAAAAGTAAAATCAACCACAGCAATGCTAATTAAGTGTAATTTAGGATTAATTTGTATTTAAACAAGGCCTCATGGGATTGCAGAACATGTACTCAGAGTGTCATAAAATATGTAACAGCGCTTCTCAATTAATATTCATTCATTTGGGAACAATGAAAAGCAGCAAAATAGGTACAACCTCTTCCATAAACTCCAGAGTTTATGCAATGCCCAAGTACCAAGTTCTGTTTTCTCAAGTCCAAAGGTTGGCTCCTTCGTAGTTTTGGGCAATACAAGACAGGATCAAGAATAATTTTATTCCTTTTCTTGAGTATTAAACCTCTTTTTCCACTATAAAGCCACTTCTAGACAATGTATTGTGTATCAACTCATAGCCCACGTTTGAATACAGCGATTGTGTTGCAAAGATGTAATTATTGTGTTTCTTTTCCATTGTCTCAAAAGAAAAGCCAGCCATTTTAAAATTAATATATGGTTTAATTATTTTATTTTTAAAATTATTGTCATATCAATAAAAATATTTAAATCAGTCAATACCATCATATTGAGTATAGATAATAAGGTAAATAAACGTTAAAATTCAGCATTCTTTTGATAAAAAAAAGCACGGTCTCAAGGAGAAACCTAAACTACATCTGTATTCTAATAACTAAACATATAACTAAACTTATTTGAATAGTTTGTAAGCAATTAGGAAACAGGAAAAAACCACAAAGTTACAAACCTTCGTATACAATTTTAAGTGGAATTTGCTGTAGAGGAATTAAATAGGAGAGAATTATGCATATTCATATAATTTTAAAGTAGACTATAACATTTTTCTATCTTTGTTAATTTTTTGATAAGTGCTATAGAATATATTATCTGTTTCTTTTAATTTCTGTAGGAATTTTTCCTTTTACATGGAAGTAATCTGAAAATAACTATTATCAGTAATTACACCAACTGGGTATTTCTCCCAAAATATTTCTGCTGTATTCTGACTCCACTGTGCTGGGGGCTTTCCTATGTTTTCTGGACAGATGACAGGTGTGTTTAGGTGAGCTTTAAATAAAATGGAGCAGAAGTAGGAAGGGTGAAGAAAACTACTTAGAGAATCTTCTGTGCATAGAACTCACTTCCCTAGGCATCCGGTCCTAGCTGCTGTTGGGATCTCTGACTCAATTAGCAACTTCTACTATGCAGTAACTTCTACTTTTGTGGAAGAAAGCCAGGGAAAATGAGATGATTGTCACAACACCACGAAAGGTAACCAGTTCTGTAGATGTGACTGTTCCAAGGTGGGAGAAAGCTGGGTAAGATCATTGTATAGACATACCAGGTTTTAGGTTTTACCACTAGTATCCTAGCAGAGAATGAAAACAATTATGGTTTTTGTTCCATAGTGTAGCTTGTGAAAACTGGTGTTAATTGAATGATACAAATTATCTTTGAGTAAAGGCCATGTCCATAGTGTGGAGCCAGGCTAAAATGTTATACAAATGAAATGCAAAAATGTAATGCTAGTTCAATATAATTCTTATTTGTGCTTCAACCCCAGCTAAAGAAACTGAAGACACCCAGGCACCACTTTATTAAATAAGCAGAGCTTTCTTCTTGTTTCCAGCAACATAGCCATGTAAGATGTCAGCATTTCAGCCAGTAGGCAAGAGACTCAGTGAATATTCCTCGGTTCCCTGAAGCTCTCCCTAGCATGCTTACACTGTTTTCTCATACTGGATTCACTCCAAAAAATAAGTATATCAAAGCCAGTATTTTAGAACATGGAAACAACACCCCCCCCAACTGGTCTTTATTAATCACTGTCTCTTTGGACAGCATTTTGCTTCCCTAAGTGTTTGTCAGATTTGTGCCCCAGGCATGCATACTTGAGAAATAGAGTTTTATTTGGGTATTAAATAACATAATACATCTCATTAGTAATAAGCTGCTTTTTCTGACAGAACATAAGACTTATTAAACATGACTGTTGGGTTCATTCAGTGTCTAAACAGGACCTTGCTGCAAATCCCAATCTACTTGAGCAGACATGCAGTAAAATGCCATGGGTAATACCTCATCGTATCATTAGGAATAATGATAATAAACAGTGATAATGCATCTCTTGGCCACTTTTATATTAGAAGAAATGAGAGGATAATATCTCACTACAGGAAAAAACAGCAGTTGACAAGAGGTTAATATGGATATATAGTATCATGAAAAAGGTTAATTATGGAGAGATGTCAGACAGCAGTTTCTTCATCTGTAATAGCAGTACTTTGTTACATTACAAATACAGCTTTCACTCCTATTCCTACCTTTGGTGACCAATTAATATGCAAAGCATCTTAGGAAGGGTACTCTATATTGGGAATTTTTTGCCAGCAGAGCTGGGCTATGCTAGGTAAAGCTTCCTTTCTTTCAGCATGTGTTGATATTTCTGTTTGTTCTTTTTCCCTTAGAATCATTTCCATTCCTTCTAGATCTTCCTGTCTTCATCCTCTTGTGCTTCTGCATGTCTTACAAGAGCTTCTTAGTTTTTGCTCTGCCTTTGCCCAAACCCTACCAACTCTCTCTAACTCAGCTGTTCCTTCCTATTCTGCTTCTTATACCTCAGGAACCGCCTAGCCTTTGAATGGTATAGCCACTGCAACTTCTCCTGGTTAAATACTTTGTCACAATGGATTCATATGTTTCTAGCCTATGTATTCTGGCATGGCAAACACCAGCCCCATGGACTGGCAGCATTAAGAAGCTTCCCCAGTGCTTGAGATGAGGAATTCTTCTTTTGGTGCCTTAATACTTCAGTAGAAAAAGACATGAAGTGGAAAAGTAGTGGAAATAATATGGAAAATAGGAATTTTTCTGTCCTTAAAGAGATGATCAAAGAGGAAGAAAAATAATGAGATGAAGAAAACTTTCTTGTAGCAAGGTATTCATAGGTACAGACCGAGATAAATGTGGCAAATCTACCTTGATGACAAATCTGATTTTTCACCCAGCAACCTGAAGGAGCTGTGATTGTTGTCAGCTTTAAGTTCTTTCTAAAGAGTGGCTGCAGTTGTAAAAAGACAAATTCTATTTAACAAGATGCTGGTTTGCTCTTGACTATAAAAATAACAAAGGACACTGGGTTGTGGAAAATAAAAGAGAATATGTTGAAGCAGATTCTAGAAGTGATAGAAAGTAAAGAGAGGACTTCTTGGGTTCCGGCCTGCATAGTGCTCGTTACCTCTCTGGCCATCTTTGCCTTTTCCCTGTAGTGCAAATTTTTCACTGTCGGATCTCATTCCCTTCACAACATCCAGTGTAATGTTCAGACTGAATCTTTAAATCCACTCAGCATTCAGAATATACTAGGTGGGGGGTTGAACCAAATTGTTGTTCTTGTTGTTTAAATCTGTAAGTTTTCAAACTAAATTGATTTGAAAGAAAACATCTATTTAAATTTTTTTGATGTTTGAGAGCCCTACAAATGTTGGCCTGGCAGCAAGGGTAGTGAAAATACTATTATTATATTAACAAATTTGTTTATTTTACCAAATTTACTTATTTTAGCAGGTTTCTTTATCTTCCTTATCTCCACCCCTATTTCATTTTGACATCTGACTGTGTTTAGCAGTAGGGTAATGTTAAAAATAACCCAAACAAACAGTTTGGCTAAGGTTGATTAAAGGGCTTCTGAGAAAACAAGGACTGACTTGAAGTTTGGGGGGGGAATTCATTTAGAAAAATGGCATTTACTTTAAGCTTATCCAGTTCTTCTTGGATTTTTCCTCTGTGTTTCAGGTCCCATTTCCCTATTATTTTTAACTTTTTTCTTGCTAGTCTTTGAAGATGAGCATGCATACATTGCTAGTAAGCACGCCTCAGCTTATGTCTACACGAATAATACAAAGGATATAAGTAGGCTGCTGGAAGATACAAATGCACTAAAAGATTTGAAATGCTGTTAAATAGAAAAGGTGGTTTTGGAAATTATTAAAAATGCTGCCCTGTTATGACTTTAATTTTCACTTTTTTTGCATGTGCATCATAAAACAGCATGATTAATTAAATACCTAGTTTGGCATTTGGGTTCATCATATGTTTTTGAATATCAAAACAATAGACATACTACCTCAACAGCTTTTTCTTATAATATGCTTTTAACATAATATTACAGATGGTGCTTCTTGATTGCTCACAAAATTTCAGGCTCATAGTTTTCCCAATAATGGTCTTATATAATGGATTTCAAGACTTTGTGTTAGGCCACTGAGACAGTGGTGAACTTCTAGATGAAACCCAGAGTTATTAAAGTGTAAGGAATAATACAGAGTACTTAAGTTTTATCTGTGGAAGGTATTCTCAGATTAATCAGATTTTGCATCAGTACAGTCTTGTGACTTAGACTTGTAAACTTGTAACTTGTCTCTTGGTCATTCATAATGTCACATAATTACCATTCCCATTCTCATAATTTCCTCTTGGCAACTCAAGCACAAAAAGACAGCGTATAGTAGGCATCAGCATGGACAGGCTATCAAGAAGGAATGTGGAAGCATTGCTTGAGCATGCCAGGATGGAATTAGGAAGACCAGAGCTAGAGCTAGAGCTAAAACTGAAAGGAATGTGGGCAGCAAAAAGAAGCTGAACAAACTTGTGTGGGTACACTGGCAGCAGATGGAAGACCTCGGAAAATGGTTCCCCTTGATGAACAGGACAGGCCATCTAATACTGAGGATGAAGGCTGTGACAGACCACCACGGCCAGTGACACCAGTGATGTCTTTGTTTCTGTTGTCATTGGCAAGGTCTGCTCTCAGGCCTCATGGGTCTCTGTTCCCAGCAGCAAAGTTCACGGGAGAAAGTTACTGTCCACAATAGACAGCTGAATCAGAATCAGCTTGAGAAAGTGGGCATGTGTTAAGTCCATAGGATTTATCTGGTGTTGCTAAGGAAGTTGGTTGGTTTTCCTCAGTGTAAGGCGTCTCTAAAAAATATTTTGAAAAGTTGTGATTATTAGGGAAATTTCCTGCTGACTAGCAAAAAGACAAATATTATGCCCATCTTCTGAAAAGGCAAGGAGGAGAATCTGGTGAACTACAGACCCATATTCCTACCCAAAGTATAGGAACAAGGTATTTACAAACATGTAATTTCTAAAAAGGTAGGATGGTGTGATCTAGACAATAAATTTTCATAAGTCTTTCTTATTGCATTTTCATAAATAGGTTTGGGCTCTTGATTTTCTTCCTGTCATACTTCTTTCTGCAAAAATTCCTTTGAAAATATTTCCACATGACAGCTGGCTTCCACACTGTCTTTTCCACAAAATAGTCATGGCCAAGGACTACAAACTAAATACTATTAGGTGGGCATCATTTTGGATATACTTGCCCTTGGAAGTATGGATTCAACTCCTGACATTGTTCAGTAAATCACTTGCCTGGTGTAGAAGAAAGTTGATTTAATTTTGGAATTTGGCCTAATATTAACAAGGCAGAGCTAGCAAGGAGAGAGAGTAGGTTCTATTTTGGTTTTAAATGGGTTACATTTTACCTTCTGCTGAAGAGGTGACTGACCCTGGTCTGCTTTGTCTCCTTTTCTGCATTCCCCTTTTTCAGCAGCCACAGATGGCTAGAGCAGTACCTGCAACCTCAGTTTATCTTTCCTTTCTTTTGGCAACAAGCTGTGTGATTTTTCATCAGAGCTAAGACAGCCTTGAGCTTGCTCAGGTGCTTATGCTGAGTTTCACATTGCTGAGCTTGATAATGTCTTAAATTTAAATTTTCTTTTAAAATGTTTGAACCGGTATTCTGAATTTCTCAAAACCAGGTAGTTCTTACCAAAAGGCTTTATTATTGCTCCCTGACCCAAGCCACCGGCCAATGTTTTGAGACCTTGTATGATTGGTTGTTACATGAAGAAGTTAATTAACGGTTGAGAATGTTTTGTGGTTCTTTGGTTTGTTTTCTGGTCAGGTAATATAAAGACTTTTTCAGTGCATAATTTATGAATAAACAACAACAGACCGTTTGCTAACAGTTTCTCTGTCTGACTTCCCAGTTACTCCTGTTCTCTGACGTGGCTGCTTTGACTCCTTTCTAAGGTCTTGTCTTGGTTTGAAGACAGGTGTCTGCTAAGGAAGGCAGGAGCCTCCCTTGGAACAGAAAATGTAACCCCCTTCCCTCTGAATTATTATAATTTTGAAATTAAGGAGCTTTCAGGCACTTTCATGAGAAATAGGAAAAACGGCTCCTTACTAGTACATATAACAAGGCAATAAGACAGAAATACTGGCTTAGCCTGACAGAGTCAGGGGTACAACCTGACACTGGTGGTGGCTGCAGTTCTCTTTGAAGTGGTTCTGTTAAAGCAGTGATCCTGTAGAAAGGTCTGGTCCTCCTCTGAAATCCAGTGGTGGTTATGTAGCTCTTGTCCTCTGGGAATCCAGTAGGTAAGGGCTGCTTGTGGTGTTCCAAACCTCTGATTATATCCAGAAACCTTGGTTCCTCCCCCTGGGCGGAGCATCTCACAGTGGGATGATGTAATTTTATGAGTCATGCAGTGAGGCTGGATGGCCCATTAACAGAAGATATGTGCCAGAGGGAGTTCTTTACCTGGGCACTTTGAAAGGAAGCTCTGGGGTTTATTATAAGGGAATGAAAACATTCTGAACATTTTGTTCACTGTATGCCATTAACTTTCTGACCTGCTCAAAAATAGATAATTTTTACCAAGTTCCTCCATCATTATCTGACCCGTACTTTTGGTACTAGCAGGGAAACCTTCAGGCAGATCAGCAAATCAGGCTTTGTGATTTGCTCAGGTCTTTTTTCCCTGCACCAGTGAAGACTACTCAAAAGACTCCATCAACACAGTGCTGTAAATCAGTGTCCAAGCGAGAATGATTGACTTCACAAGATATCTGATGAAGGTGTAAATAAGTTTACCTGCTATGTGCAATCTCTTGGTGACTGACTAAGCTGCTTTTGAAAACATTTCCTTTATACTCATCAAGCCTCAGTTTCATCTATTAAATATTATTTATTCTGTAGAGAGAATTCTACATATCAGTTTATAATTTCTCTTCAGTACAGCAGTTCATCTTATCATTTTATATGTTGACACTTAGAGAAATTTTTTGTTATTTGCAAATATCTTTCTATGCACATTATAATACAGGGTGGTGACTTCAGTGGGGAGTCAGGTTTGTGGGTATATGCTGAAAGGCAGTTCTGCAGGAAGAGATGCAATAGCAAGAAAACCTTTAATCCAAACATATTTGCACAAAGATAATCATTAGTACAGAAAGTTTCTATTAAAAACCATGGATTTTGTAAGAAGCTAACCTACTTCTTCACAAATGGCGTGTCTTTAAGTACCTTTGCTTCTATACTTCATATGGGAAAAAGAAGCTAACATCTTGTCTTGGGGTGACTGTATGCTGTTATATCCCCTATCACTGCTCTATGCCCAGACATGATTCCTGAGCCTTTCTATGCCTTTAAAACTGGATGCAAGAGACAGAGAAAAAAAACTGAGCGAACTTTTCAAAACAGTTTGTGCTTCAAGGACACGGAGATTAGCTACTTCTGCTGTGGCTGAGGAGCAGGGAGGCATGGCTTCTTGCTTTTCAGTCAGCTTTTTGGCTCTGTTTCTTCGGAGAGAGATGGAGAGTTGAGGGTTTTTTTTTCCCTTGGGACTTTGGGTTTTTTTTCCCTTCTTCTCTTCTGGACTTGTTCAGAGCACCAGAACATCAGAACCCCACCAAGGGACCTTCCACCGGCCTGGAGGGGGGCCCCCACGCCGACACAGCTCCGAGGAGGAGGAGAGAGACCGCACCCACAGAAGGACTCTAAAATCTTTCAGGTTTTCTCTCCAGAGTGAGAGATTTTATTATTTAGCATTATTATTATTATTTTCCTGTGTGTTTGTTAAATAAATAGTTTTTATTTTCTCCTTCACTTTCCTCCAAGGAAAATTTGTTTTTCCCGAACCCGGTTGGGGAGAGGGGTGGTTGTGGCCTGCCTTCCTTTGAGGAGACGTTCCTTTTGGACGTTTCCCTGAATTTGGCCTAAACAACCACACATCTTGAGTACATAAAACAAACCCCCGAACCACAAACAAACAAACAACAAAAAAAACCCCCAAAACCCAGAAAGAGAAAAAGGAACTGAAGTCCCATAAGACACAATAAAGAAAATAATCTGTGTCTGATAAAAGGAGTGAAGAGAAAAAAATCATACGTTGTTTGGTGAAAATCAAGTCTCATATGGTCAGGGTCCCTTTTTTCCCAATGATGTGTTCAGGTTAGGCCAAAATATGTACGTTGCTCGGCATTTCACTTTGTTGGTATAACAAAATGCTACAGGATCTCCTCCCATTTCTCCCATAGCACACTTACTAGATTAGTCCAAATTCCTTTACTGAAGTCTGGTAGTTCTGGCATATGGGCTACCAGCTGCCTGTAAAACCATGGTTATCTTCACTTTACAACAGGAAGAAAGCCTTTCTAGTGAAACATTATATATATATTTTATCAGCATGCCTATTTTTATTTGAGTTTCTCTCCTCTCAACACATTTAGATTTCAGATCGTGAGTTTTGAATTGTTCTGAACTAAACAAAACAGAAATGTCTTTGCAGCAATATGCTGCAGCTTAAAATGTCTTGTTCTGACCTATGAGAGAGAGGAGGAGAACACCGTACCTACCCCATAGCTTCATCTCAGGGATGCTTCTCAAACACTGAATGGGGAGGGGTAAATTCAGGAAAAGCTGTCTGACCAGAAGTATAAGCAGAAGGTGAAGAATATTGGTTATTGCTGTTATTTGCACAATGTTTTAAAGCCAGGTAACCAGGAGAAATTTAAAATTCCAACTTTTTTTTTGTTATTTCTGGCTAATGTGATTCTTCTCTGACTTCTTCAGTGATGAGCATCCATAGAGTCACTTAGAAGCCTATTACCATTTCTGGAGTATACTGAACATGATGAATAATTTTAATACATTTTCAGTGTTCCAGGACTGCAGAAATCAGTCACTACAGATATAAAACTGTAAAGCTTTGTGCTCTTTGGTACTGTGATGCTCTTATTTGTGCTACCGGATATAAAACTTCTAGTTACATTTCCTGTTCAGAGACTGTTTAAAGTTTCAGAATGGCAGAGAGGTGGTTTTTTAGCCTTACAATGAGAAGTAAAAAGCAGCAGTACAACACTCACTAGCAGGTTTCTGTATTTTTTTAGTGAAATAGCAACTATTGAAATGTCAATATCTATTCATTGGATTTGTTCATCTGCATCTCCACAGGCCATGGATGTCCTTGGCCTCTTTCTTTTTAATCAGATGGCAGTCACAACTGCTTTTTCACATGTTCTGCATATATAAATTTTAAACAGATTTTAAATGGATCTCACGTGCAGTGTGATGATTTAAAACATTTATATCAAAAGCATTTTCCCCCCCATATTTTAGGCAAATAGACATAAAACATTTTTTCTTAGCTAATACATTCTTATACTTTTTCTTTTCTGTAATTCTGTGAGATAGAAAATTTTGCAGGAAATTATTCTCTGGATATCAGATTTTTAGAGATACATGGGCTGGAAATTAAGAAGAGAACTGATAGATTCAACTCTCAGGTTCCTATTTTCTCCTCTAGGGGCCAGAATATTGATGAAGCAGACCTAGCCAAACAGATGAGATACAATGAAGAGAAAAGATGCACGTCTGTAGCATTATACTTACAATCACAGAGTTGTTTAGGTTAGAAGAGGCCTCTGAAGATCATTTTGCCCAACCTCATGCTCAAAACAGAGTCAACTTCAAAGTTAGATGGTTTATGGAGAACTCATCCATCTAAGTTATAAAAATCTTAAAAAACTGGCAATTCCACTACTTCTCTGAGCATCCTGGTCCAGTGCTACATTGCTTTTCCAAATGTCCTTGCTCATACAGCCTTTGTCACCACAAATGCACAGCTGCTGACTCATGTTCCACTTGCTCAGCAGGATCCCAGATCCTTTTCTGCAGAGCTACTGTTGTTGTCCTGTTCTTTCTCCCCTCCACTCCCAGCTTCTCCCTTCCTTTCCCAATAACATTTCAGTTGTTTGGTTGTTGTTGTTTTGTTTTGGTAAAGTCTACGGGTTCTGTAAATATAAACTTATCCTGTATGTCATTTCTTTGCTATAAAACTTCCTGTTCAGCCTGTGGGGTTGTGAAGGAGTACAAGGCCTATGCATTTAGTTTTCCCTTGGTGAATCCTCCAAAAGCTGCTGATCTGAAGGAGCTCAGCTACTTCCCTGAAGATTAGATGGACGCCCTCATGTCTTCGTGAAGAAATCCAGAAAAGTTCTGCAGGTATAAAATTTATTTTTGATTTGAGATGTAAGAACTGTTTAAATAGATTCAAGAAATAGTCCTTGGCTTCATCTCTCACAATTCACCATGTATATATTTTGTATATGTAGTTTCTAGAAGTATTTAGGAGATTAATCTCAGAAACTACACAGGAAATACATGCAGCATACCAATAAAACCTTGAAAACGTATTTCCTTATGGATTGTATAATGTGGACAGTGAAAACATTATAGGAATAGGAGAGTTTCATGTTGCAGTAGTAGCAAAGGAGCAGAAAGGCTATTGAACTAATTGTATAATAAGTTATTAAAAGAACTGCTATGGTGACAGATGGAAATAAACACTGCTGCATGAATAATAATCATGTTTTTCCCTACCCAGAGATCAACTCTAGACATTCTGTCTGAATTAATTTTCCTTTAAATTAAGAGAAAAAGATAAACAGAAAACAAAAGAATTAAGTCCCTACATGTCTCCTCTGTAATGCATTTTCTGTAATGCGCTGTAATGCAATTTTCCCTCAAAAATGGAGGCTATCCTTGTGTACAAGACATTTAGAAATGTATGTGTATAAGGCATGAAAAGCAGTGAGCAATAACATACCTCATTACATCAATAAGAATTCAAACAGTAATTGCAGCTAAAAATCCCTACAAAAACAACCCAAACAAAAAAGTGTTGCATGAAGGCCTTGTTGCCATTGTAAAATCATGGCTCAGGCCTGTTACTTCAGCTAAATAGAAAAGGACTGTGGGAAAGAGACACAGCTGAATTAAGGGTAGAAAAACATGCTGTGTGACCATCGCGTGCTCACATCGTGGTGTGTGGTGGTTGGTTGAATTACGTTTGTTGTGCCTTAAAACTATATAAACAGATAACTGGCTAACTGCTTAAAAAGGCCTGGTTTTTGTAATAAAGGGGCTCTCCTTTGCACCTGCCTGGGGACTCTGCATCACTCATTATCGCAACAAAAAACAACTGCAAAAGTTCTCCAGAAAAAAGTATTGTCCATCACAATAGATTAATTACAAGAAACAGATGTACATTCTGCATAGAAATTATGAAAATAGAAGCCACATACTGATACCTTTATGTATACTAGTTCTCCCCCTTTCTCTGCGTAAATAAATTACTCTTTGTTATTGTCTTCCTGTCTTCACCTTTTCTTCAAATCAAAGTAAAATTTTCAGGACAGCCATTGATGTTTTCAGTGTATTTGTAGAGTATGTGATCTCTCAAAGTCTGAGACCTCTGGTGTACTGTCATAACAGAGATAAGAACTGAAGTAGTAATCATGTAACAAAGCAGGGGGGTAACTTTGTAACTTTCACATAAGTGTAATTCACGTTGGTTTTGAGGTAAGTTTCGCCAAAAAGATATGAATACAGGATTAGATGGGCAGTACTTCGAATCTCTGTATCAGCTCTGTTTTCCAGCAGCCAAGATTTATGTGTCGCCTGTTTCCAAGTAGGAACCCTTTTATTTTCCATTTTGTAAAGCACTAAGCATGTTCTTTGGCCTAAGTAAATAATGAGTTCTAAACTAGAAATATCCCTCAGACCCTAGCTTTCAGACCCATGCACTGATCTTGTTCGTATTGCTAGATGGTCAACTCTGATTTGTTGTTTTGTTATGTTTTTACGCATGTGGGGTTAAACACTTGAAGCTATTTTAGTTTCTGAATCTCACAAAGCTAGTCCTATTGCAAAACCCAGGTATTTTATGTACCCAGGGTTCTGAAACAATTTTATGTCTTTGCTAAGCAATTGGCACAATTTTCCTGAAGTGTAGTATATGGCAGACATACTTTTAAACATACCTTAAGATGCTCTTTTTATTGCTAAATTCTGAACCAAGCTGCAATTCCATATACATTTATTATCTGTAAATAACAGTCATTGTTATGGCATTCATATTTTAATATTACCTATGAAAATACCAGCTATTTGAATTTGCTCTGAAAATTTTGTCACAAGTCTACCTTGCATTCAGCTGTAGATGTGTACTTGGACAAGTTAAAATTGAGCAGAAGAGTTTTCTGAAAGCACAGCAAACATGGAGGTTTCCCTGATCAGTCTGTCATGGGGTAAGGATTCCCATGAGCTCCACTTTCAGTGCCACTGTAGCAAGTGACTGAGGGTCTTTCAGAGATATGGCTGAAGAATAGTCACGTATTAGAAATCAAAGTGAGGATGCCTCTGGGGACAGGTTAAACAAGAGCTGAATCCAGTCTGTGTAGGTGACTCGCAGGTGAGATTTAGCACTGTGTTGAACGCCGTCTGGGACCTGGGCACTAAACTGTGAGAATTAGGTACTGAATAAATATAAGCTGTGTACTCATCTTGCACAAGTCTTGCTCTTTAATGCAAGCTTTGTTCAGAACGCAGCAGGGAGTTCTCACAGTGCTTTTGTTCATTGCAATGTTCAAATGCCATACTTATTACTTGGTAGCTCTTACTTCAGTGAGATTTTCAGAAGAAAAAAGCAGTCTGTCTTTAAGAAGATTCAGTTAGGTAGCCCAAGAGAATTTTGTGGGTACTTTTTATAGATATTTAGACATGCTAAAGATGTAATGTTGAGAAACCAAAAGCTTAGATAGTCATCCTGTCACCACAGGCTATAAATAATCTCTTTTTTTTTTAATAGGAAAAATCTTCATTGCCATCTAGCACCAGGATAAAATTTTCATGTGACCCTGTAAACACTATTTTTTCCCTTCTGATCTTCCCTTTCTCCTGCTTTTCCTTTGGCTAATGCTTCATGCTTAAGATCTTGATTTAATTTGGATAGATAATTCTTCAGTACCAAATAATTCACTCTGAACTGCAATGTTCTATTTACAGCACACACAAATGATGAATAATAGCATCATCTTTCAATGAACACCAGATTTCTAGTTTGTATACACAGTGCAAATCAGTTTTTATCTAGATTTTATATTAATATCAAAGGGAAGAAATAGACTTATAGATCTACTTTACAAAATAAAAAGAGAGATCTCCTGCCCCTGCAGTAGCTCTAGAACAGTGAATATTCTGGTTTGGCTTCAACTACTCTGAGCAAACCCTTGACCATCACTTTGAGTGGTGGGAGGTCAGTATACTTCAGAAGAACTCGTATGCCTTGTCTCCTCCTTTGGAAAATCCCAAATGACATGGGATTATGTTTTGATCCCTTCAAAACGTAATTTAGGAAACACATCTATTTTAAAGGTAGTTCTGATGATCTTCAGACACACAGAAGCTCAAGAGAAGGTTGAACTGTAAGCAATTAATCCATTTGTTGGGGTTGTTTTGTTTATTTTATGTGTTTGTGAGTGTAAACTCCAGGGAGGAAGAAACCCAGCAGAGAACAACTTAGTGACCACCAGGATTTCTATTAAAAAATCATAATCCCTTGATATCTTGTAGACACATTTGACACCCACCCATTTTAGGATTATCCCACATTTAGCACTGCTGCTTTCTGCAGTTCCTTAAGCCTCCCATTGCTATTTTCTGCACAATACAAAATTGTGTATCTGTAAAGGTACCGTGACTTGAATGATCCATTTGCAATTAAAGTAGAACTATAATGCATTTTCCCCACCTCCCACACGCCTATATTTACCACTTTTCTTGTTCTGACTCACAGAAGATGTGAAGGGAAGTGCTGAGGCCTTGCCTAACATTCAGTGTCCCAGGAAACCACTGCCCTCCCACTCAGTTTGCCTCTGCGCAGGCGGTACTGTGTGAGCAAGTTACTGCCATCGCGTGCTGAGCACCAGAGTGTGTCTGCACCCAGGATCCAGCTCCAAAGAACAATATTGAGTCCTCAGCACTCAGTATATTGCTACTGATTCAGATGTTTATGCTGATGTATTGTATCTATCAGGTAGCTCAATTCTCAGAGAGCTCCAAGAACTGCAAATTGGGAGAAACTGTTCTTACTGTATACAGATCTCCCAATGGCAATTGCAATAGCTGGGACACTGGGACACATTTGGAAAGGAAAACAATGAAGAATGAGACAACACATTTACATAAGTGCCATAGGAGAAAGGGTGTCTAAAAATCTCTGTATCTTTACATTTGAGGTGTTTCCGTCCCCCACCATGTTAGAAGTTTAGATATTCAAAGTTCCTAAATGTCAAAGTTCCTGAAAGAAACTTTTCTTTCTCTCACTTCTTACCTCTCCCTAGAACTTACACTCTATTTCTGTGTTTTACTCTACAAACACTGAAAAAAAGAAGCAGTCCTATAGATTAGGGACCTATGTGCAGGACTCCCTTCTCCAAGAGAAATGCTCTTGTCCCTAGTCTCAAGTCAGGTTCTTGCTTATAAGTTTCTTTTCTGGCTCCTAGAGACTTGTAGTCAGCAGGATCATGTCTGTGCTCAAACCTCACAGTGAGTCATCGGAAATGAAACTGGTCTAAAGAAAAACTCCCAGAGAGAAGGGCTCACTGTATTGCTTCATTTCTGGTTTCCCTTCAGTCCTGATCCCAGAACCTGAGCTCTGACTTTCTAATCTTTGACTTGAATCATCCTGCCTAGATCTGTTTCATTTCTGCCTGCTCCTCATCCTGGAGTGTTCTGGTTGATTTAACTGACCTTTGCACATATTTTTGCTTTTTCCATTTGGATCAATGAATGTGGACACTCTAGTGCTCAAACTGGGCTTTTTATTTGTCCTTAACAATTCCTGGCTTTGAGCTGTTTCATGTGGTTTGCATCTACACATCAAATCCAGCCCAGGCCTAGTCATGGATGTATTCCCAGAGTCCCCAGTCCGTAACAGCTGAGCACACAGGCTTTATAGTGCTGGAGTCGTTCTGTAGACATGGGCAAAAAGTCTTTTGTATCCCCATACCAAGACAGCAAAGGTGTATGTTCAGGTAAATATTTTTACAAAATTCTTATTGAGTCTTACAAATCAATAAGTCACTCTTATCAAGCCAATATATAGTCACATTACAATCATTTTAGGCAACTTGAAAAGTGTATGAAAAAATATTTACCACTTCAAGCTATTAACACTTTTCAAGACCAACTTCGTGGAAATAGGGTGAACTATATCCAAAAATTGCCATTCCTTTAATGTATGCAAATAAATGCAAAATACAAAACCAAGTACATAAGAATGCCTTGTATTAGAGGATGTTTTTGATCAGCTAAGGTATATTATAATGTGAAAAAATTTTAATAAAAATAATTGAATTTTTGTATTTGCTAATATGTTGCATAAATACTGAACTTCAATGTATTTTTTCTAATCTTTTCTTAATTTTACAATTAAATCTCATTGACGTAATGTCCAGTTTCTGTACTTACAGAACATAAAATGTACCAAGTATGCAATGTTTTTATCTCACTGAATGACAAATACTAACACCCGCATTAAGCTGCAAATCTATTCTGCTACTTGACAAAGTAAACCAGGATCACTGTGTCC
Source organism: Gymnorhina tibicen (assembly GCA_013399875.1). Taxonomy (NCBI): domain Eukaryota; kingdom Metazoa; phylum Chordata; class Aves; order Passeriformes; family Artamidae; genus Gymnorhina; species Gymnorhina tibicen. The sequence goes on along the minus strand of VXAZ01008974.1, from coordinate 159,497 downwards.
TAATACTTTCTGCTGAAAACTGGAAAAGTCCAGTTTTTTGAAAGTGAAGTTTGGAAACTGTGTTTACTTTTTGGCAGAAGAGAATAATATCCTGGAAATAGCTGGTACAGTAGAGGACTATGTCAAGTTATACGGGCAGATTTTGAAATACAGGGTCTGGTGTTTGGCACTGTTCATTAAAGACATTCTCGCAGGTTTAAATATTTGAATACATCTCAATCTAGATATCAATTTGTTTAATTTAGAAATCATCTATATTTGTGATTTTGCCATGATCCTGGCATCATGGCTTTTTATGATGACCAGGCTACCACCCCCACAAAATGACTATTTATGTTGTAAGCCAGTGCAACTGGCCTGAGATAAGCATACTTTCTTTGTGTTTAGTGCAGTCATTTTCCTCTTACGATGTTTTTGGTTGAGATATAACACCTACTATAATTGTGAATATTAGGGAAGAAAATATTTGATAAAAAAATTGAATGAAAAAGGAAGCAACAGCTGGAATAAGTGGGAGAATTGTGAACTGGAGGAGAAAATTTAGTGAGATTAGCAGAAAAAGAAAGCTGAGAGTAGGAGACGGGATGGGAAGTGATCCACAGAAAAATTGTACACCCAACACTATGTTTCTTAATGGATATAATGTTCTGTCAAAATTTTTATTCACAAATCACGGGATTTTCTTCTTTGAGTTTATATGAGGGGTGAAGGTAACACTAATTCTTTTCCTGATTCGCTTTTCATGTGTATTGCTCAAACTCAGTATAAACTGTTGAAGAGAAGTTTGCAGCTTACTTATATTAAATAAAAGTCACTGTCCTATTATGGTTATTGGTATCAATGGTTCCTTGAAATTTTTGAGATTGGTGAGGCTCAAGCAAACTTTTCTTCTCTAGCATTTCAAAGAAGTTGGACTGAAATGTTGTTCTAAGTTACGAGATTTATATCCTAATTATTAGTGGATATGTAATTTGTATAAATTACAATATGCACACTAAAATTTAAATATTTAAAACAATATAATTTGCTTATATCTGTCAGAACTTCATGTTCCATGTGCTACCATTTTGAATAAATTATTTTTTTCCTGCATATTTTGTCTTTGACATATGCAAATATAAAAAAAAAAGAAAAAAGAAAAGAATGAGCAGTTTAAAATGGAGACTATGGTTACAAAATACAGCTTTTGTGAGTCAGGTTTTAGCAGAAAAATAAATAAACTCAAAATATCCCCAAACACCTAACCTTTCCAAACAATATGAAGGATATAGCTGTAATGTTTCTATATTTCCAAATTGCTTCAGTCTGAATTGGTTCAAATCCATGAATTCCAAGTCAATAAAGTACAGAGTGCCTTTCTCTTAATTTCCTTCAATTCTAAAGTCTAGATGTCTTGCTTTATCAATACAAATATACTAAAAAATTACCAGTACAGAGCCCACTTCTTCATTTGCCAACAGACTGACCTGAATTTTGCAGAGCTAGCTGTCCTACTTGCCTCTGGAATTCAACAAAAATAACTGCAATTTATATTTCTTCTGCCATATGCCATCTTACAGTAGCAGGCTATTTTATTATTACCTTGTTTAAAATTAGTTTTTTTAATTGATCATCTTTTATAAAATAAAAACATTTTTCATGGCTGGCAGGAGGTATATAAACGAATGTATGAAGACCAGTTGCATTCAATTTTAAGACTTGGTAACTCAGATAATTATGCAGAACTAATTAATTCAGAATCTGTTTATCAACAGTAGTCTGTAGCTGCAGCATTTAATCCCAGAGGCATTAACAAAGGTTTGTCACCTGCTTTCTTGATGTATTTTATCTCAAAGGCAAATCAATAGGCAAAATATGGAAAAAAATGCCATTTCCACAACTAACAGTTAACAAAACTTGCAAGAACTTTTAATATCTGTTACCAATTATTTTTCCTGCCTAAAATTAAGATAAATTCTAAATGGAAATGGGATGTGCAAACCAACATTTATACTTCTAATACATAGAGAAGCTATGTGAAAATGAGTTTTGAAATACAAAGGAATATTTAAAGAATTTAAATAATTATTTAAGTTATAGTTGATTATTCTTGGCAAAATATTCACTTGTGCACTTGTAAGTGTTGAGGGTGAATTAAATCTACCTGTTGAAGAACTGTGCTGATGCAACTGGGCTCATTACTCTGTCATTTCTGCTTCATTTCTGTTCTTTCATGTATTTTTTTATGTTGTGCTTTGAGGACCAGGTTTTCATTCACTATTACTTGTATTCATATAGAAATGTTAAATAATAAAAGCAGAGGTATACGAAGTGCTTTGAAAGGGTGTTGTCCAAGTTTGTAGTATATTCTAATATGGGAATAGCTCAATGTCTAGTATTTAGTGTGTGAGATCTTGAATATTTATCCAAGAAAATATAGTTCTGAACCTACCTGAGGGGTTTGTATATCTGTTCATAAGTATATCTATATGGAAAAATATATAAATCCCAATTTTTAAAGATCTAAGCTGCAGAACAGCGAAGTAAGCTGACATCAAGATGTGCTCATGGAGTCTCTTCATTCCCAGTTTCTTTCTAAATACTAAAGTCTGATTAAACCAGTATCTATGGCTACATAAGTACAACAGTTTCTTATAGAATCCATAGATGAAATCCTGTTCCCAGCGCAATCAGTTACATAAAGTGATTCCAGTATGACTCAGATGCCTACAAAAGGTGACTGTCATGATCCTGCAGATACTCATACTCTATTTACATGCATGTAAAATTAGTTATATACATAAATGTTGACAAGGTTTGAGTCACTGTCACAAAGCTATTGTGATAATGATTTTTTTCAATAATAAAATCTTTCTCTACTTTTTACACATGTTGGGAACTGCTTGTTAATAACTTTCCCTTTTTTGGGATGTACTTCCACTCTTGAGAGATCGGGGCTTATACGTGTTTATTAAGAAAATTGTGTGCTGAGGTACATTTCTATTAATATTGCCAAATCACATTTAAACAAATTTTGAAGTAAAATGTAATTGTTTAATTAGTGTATTTTAGTTATTGATCAGTAGGGGAGAAGAAAGTCTGGTTCAAGGAGGCACAAATACCGACTAGCTGGATTTTACTGCAGGTGTGAAGCACATGCCCTTTTCAGATAAGGTACATTTACTGATATATTAGCCATACCTTTAAAATTTATGGAGCAAAGCAAAGCAAGAAGTATACACTGTGCTCAGTGTAGCATAACATACAATAAATTCAACAACAAAGAAATGAGATAGTTCCAAAAATACATTGTATTGCCTGCTCACAGGAAATTATAGGTAAAGAGAAGTGACAGTCAAGGGTTAAATTACGAAATTTTGCAATTTATTTCTCATCATTTATGAGATTGTTAAATGTCAGAAAGTGGACTTTTTTTTTACTATCAGTATAAAACTGAACATACTGTGAGACATAAGGTAGCAGGTGTCTTGGCTCTAAACTATCAAGTCTGTGGGCATTCTGTTATAACAGGTGCTCCAAAAATTCGAACAGATTTTAACAAGAGCTGTATGGGCTTTTTAATTAGCCTGGTTACTCAGCATGTGGAGAAAGCACTAGGTATGTGCTTAAAACACCATTGTATCTTGCAAACAAATGTTTCACATACCCATAGTCATTCTTTTGGTTGTTATCTTAAAATTCCTTTCTATCTAATGCTAGGATTTGATTCTTGTGTTCATTTTTCTCATAATCCTTATCCTACCTGAAAAGAATCATCGTACTAAAAAAAAAAGTGTTGAATAGCATATATCCTCCCATTTGGAAGGAAACATTTAGAAACTTGGATTTACCTGATACTTAGCTGTGATTTTACTTGGCATTATAGAACTATGAGAAGGCACACAGAAAAGAAATTCTGTTCTGAATCTCTTGGTTTTAACTACAAAGTGCCTTCCCTTCCAGTTATGCTTTTCCCATTATTATTAAGTACATCGCAAGATTTTTTAGAAGAGACAATGCAATGAACTGGAAAATAAAACCAAAATAAAAAAAAATGCTTTGATCAGTATGACCAATTAGATATGATTTGATAGATATTATGTTAGAAATTCATATAAATGCATGAGTATAGCATGTAGCATAAAAATTATCATAGATTTTCATTTGTGTTATAGTGTTGGTGTAAAAAGAATAAGCCAAAGAATGCCACGTTGGAGGGGGGAGAAAACAGAAACAAAGTGGTGGCTTACATAAGATTTTTGTGCAAACTGTCATGTGGTGAAACCTAAGATTTTAATTTATAAATAGCTTTATTTTCATATAAAATTATTTTACTAGTTGTGCTTGTAATATTTTATATTATATAGTATACCTTAGTATCTGCTGCTGGTATTTATCTAGAGATCTTTGCATCTGTAATGACTTTGTTGTTATAAAGTTTAGTATTGCACATCTTAAATTACAGAAATAAGCGGTTTATTTTTTTAAACTCAGAAGAGATGGTTGAGAAATTATGTGGAGGATTTCACACTTGAAACATTTGTGTCAAAATATCTTTAACCATTTGGCCCAAGATTAAAAATACCAAGACACATTTTGATCCATATAAAATGCACACTTTAAAAAGTGTGCTTAATTTAAAAAATGCTTATATCTGCATTTTTAAAGAAACTTCTCTCTTACAAAATTAATGTGAGAAATATACATTTTATGATTTCACTATGAATTCATCCTCTTTCTTTATGCTATTACTTATTTGCTCAGCAGTAATATACACAATTATAGTCAAGGATCACTTATTTCCTGAAGTAATAATTGCTAACACTCTCACCATACTTTTTAAAATTTAGAAATCCTGACCAATTTACAAGCTTGATGGAACAGAAAGATGGATATGTATTTGTGCTGTAAATGAAAGGAGTACTTTTTACCATACTGCTATTTCGCAGAACTGAAAATCGTGGTGAAAACAGAGCAGAAAAAGTGATAGTAATTTTTAGTTACCCAAAATCCCTATAGATTTTGTAATCTGTTTGCTGCTGAAGGATAGGACCCTTGCCATTGCATTTCTGTAAGGTAACATGGATAAGAAATGCAGATTACAGTAGTGCATATTACCACTGCAACTGAGAATGTGACTTGAGCATTGGTTGCCTTGGGCACTAAGACCAGTTTGATTTCTGACCACACCAGTTTCCATCACCAGCTCCTGCTGATGCTCCCGTACTACATAAACATTTCTCAGTTGTGCCAGTGCAGCTGATTGTGGAGTATAAGGAAAATTTCCCTTTTTTTGGAAGTGGATATATTAAGCCAATAATGCTGCTAAATTTAATGTATTATGAAACTATGGTTCCATTTTGCTGTGAAAATATAGCCTACATACAAATTAAGTCTGCTGGGGCTCTAGAAAATCTAAGAATAATTAAATGGATTCTGAAATGACAGATCTAGAGAAGATGACTCTGTCAGGGAGACTTTGAAGGGGTAATAACTTAGAAAAAGTAGTCTTTCTCCTTATTACCATATTTTTTTTCCTCAAGTAAGCGCCTTCCTTTCAGTCTTTCAAGGGCTAGAGAAGAACGACCTGGTTTTCTAGACTCGTCATCATGTTATCTGAATAATCATGCAAATTGAGATTAGAAGTATTGTCCCTACTGGACGATTTGCATTACTGAAATGCCATGTAGGAAAGTATGTAATGAGATTCAGGTAGTAATGGATGAAAAATGCAATAAATGAAATTATAGGAGGACGGCAATATAAAGTTAGAAATCATTGCAGAAATAGTGAGTAATGAGGGCTAAGAGATGAAACCATATGGAATTTCAGCAACCTATTTCTAAATTTGAGAGGACTAGTTAGTTAATGATCAGAACTAGAACAAGCCATTTTTTTAGATCTGGAGTTAAAAACAAGAAGCCTGTTTGTCAAAACTTAGCTATGTCTTAATGCAGTATTTATCTTGCAAATGTGGAAGCTCTAATTGGATTGATTGGATGTTACATTAAGATAGATGCTAAGTGCAAATGATGAGTAAAATATTGGAAGGTGATGATTACATTTTTTAAACCCTTCTAGATGCTTCCTTATGGTAAGATTGATTTTGTATGAGACAGATACTTCTACTAGGTATAAATATGTAGATTGAAGTAAATATAGGGAGTATGTGCAGAATACAACCCATGTTAAGGATTTCATCTGTAAGGCAAGATTTGAGAAAGTCTTCAGCCTTTTTAAGTTTGTCCTTGGAATAGCTATGGCAGATACAATTATGTAATAAAAACTATGAAGCTGTGGTCCCATCTATGTATGTATTTCCATGTGTGTAGCTAGAAATCTAGATAAACTATTTATCAGTATAAACTCTGTGTATGGCAATTCCATTAATTAATATTAAAAACATTACAGCTGTAAAAGCTTGTGAAGATTTAGGACAAAGTCATGCTTCTTATTGATATTAATAGTTTCATCAGTTTACATTAAGCGCAGGAGAGCAATATGGAATTAAATTAAGACATTCATTTAAATATTTGTAGGATTACAGTCTTTGAAGACGCTTTTGAAAATAGAAGTAAAACTTAGTTGATTGGGTAACAGAATGCTGTTTTCAAAGAAAAGTGAATAATTCCATAGATCACTGGAAGAGATATTAAATGATGTGCTTCACAGTCTTCATTGTTTATTTCCCACTGAATTTCACCATCTCACTGACTGCTCCTTTTCAGGGACACATAATATAGACTTTCTAGCATGTGCCCAATTTTGGTAAATTTCAGCCTAAAAGCAGCTCTTAAAGAAAAGGCTGTGATTGTGAAGAGCAGAAAAATTAAATGAGAAATGAAGAGTTAAGACACTAATTACAGTTTATTTTTTTAACATTTAGTTTGGCAGTTCTCATTATCTTTTATTGTACAGTGTCTGAGGTCAATTAGGATTCGGTTGATCTTGGAGTCAGTTGACAATGCTGTTTATAATTAGATAGAGGAAAGGGAAAAGGTTGATGTTTTCTCTCTCTTCCTCATTAGGGCTGGCTGACTGAGCCAATTTTATTGCTATCTTAAAGGCAGTTAAAAAGGTCATGTGACTGTTTCCTAAATGAATTGTTTTGCAAAATACTGTTGTCTTTGTAAGGATACTCCATCGTTAGGATGGGCAAATGGTTGTTATTAAAATTTTGAAGTATTCAGTTCATCAATCTGATAGACAAAGAAAAGCATGTGAATTATTTTACCTTTCACACTGTAACCTAGAAACTAAGGATTCAAATTTTAAACCACTGTGTGCAGTTTTGCAGAACCTGAACTAAAGGTGTCACAGAATCAACCCCAAATTTAGTCTCAAATTTTAATCTTTAATAACTACTAAACAGCACTTTCTATGAAGTAGTACAATTGATATAAATATTTTAAAGCCAGACCTTTAAAATACTTGCCTTTGTGCTGCTTGATGGTTTGTTTAATAAACATTCATGGTAGAATAAAAGTATTGAATATACTTTACAACATTCTAAGAAAAAACAGCAGTAGAATTGATGTATATTTTAACAGCCTTGAAACTAATTTTTTAAATTGGCTGTGCCTACTGCAGTTATATAATGTAAGTAATCTTAATTCATTAAAATATTTGGTTTTTAGACATAATTCTTCTGTTAATATTGCAATATTTGTTTCATGTTTAGTGCAGCACTGACTCCACTAACATTAAATTAAAGGTGAAATGGATATTAGTTTTCAGAACATTTAGTACAATGATTTAATAATGTTTTTACTTTGATAATTCTTTTTTGATAGTAAGTAATGCATATATATTTCTAGAATAGAATGTGCATTGTAACATACATTAGAATCATACTAATAAAAGATAAAAGACAGCAAACCTCTAGTTCAGTAGCTTGAAATGAATGTAAACTGACATTTGAGAGCTCTTGGTAGAAAAAAGAAAAAAAAGCAACAAAAGATAAAAGAAAGAAGAAACTGTAAATGAAACATGAGAGGGAAAGTCCCAACAGTTCTAATTAAAGATATTTCAGTGTTAGAACTGCAGCATCCACCCACATGTCATTCTTGCATGACATGTAACAGAAGATCACCAGTTCTGTCTTCCTCATACAAAATATTTTTTCCTATAATTGTTTATCAATAACAGCAAAAGTGAGAGTTTTTGCATAATCGTATTCACAAATTGTACAGAAAGGCAGTAATTATAGTAAATCTGCCTGTAACCACAAAGTGATTGTTAAAGTAACTTTCAAGAAATGCTGCCAGCCAGTATTAGCCAGTATTTTACCGTCTACATTGGTTTCCTTCATCAAGCAGGAGATAAAGGAGCAGCCTGGAGAAGGTGACTAGCTCATTGCATATGTAAAAAAAGTAAAATGAATGTTTCCTTTATTTCACTCACAGGACAGAAGTGAAAACAAAAAGCCAAGCATATTCATGACAGTGGCAGATGGTGCCAACCTTGCACAGCTATTTTCTTTGATTATTGGCTACTTATACTTTTAAAAATGGGAGACAAAGCCAGAAAACTGTGGTTCTAGAAGAAGATAATGAAATCACACTGACATAGGTCATTGGCCTGAATATAATCCAAATTTGGTTTACATTTCTATAGAATTTTCCCAGATTTCTCCTTCTACTTTGTATTTTCTCTAGAAAACTGCCTAATCTGAATACAGATCTCGTTATATTCACACAATATTAGGCAGAGTTTGTGATTAGGTGGAATAAATTTGCCTGTGGCATTTTAGAAAATATCTAATTATTATAGTTTTAAGAACAGCCTTTTTCTGTTCAAAGAATAATATTAGCTCACAGTAGTCAATATTTTATTAGTTTAATCACTGTCTAACAGTGAGTGTGGATTTTGAATTGTGAATACCCAGTTCTAAAAACTACATTTACTGTGCTGAATCATATGAAAGAACTTTGAAAAAAATTAGTGCTGGATTCAGAATGGAGGCATTTTTCAAAATGTCTAAGTAAACATCAGGAGGCTTTTGAGTACTTTTATTTCTTTTCTTTACTGCTCAAAGATTCTGTATACTATGGTCACAGTCAAATGCACGTTCAATGAAAAAACTACAGCCAAGTTAGAATGAAAGAGAAAAGAGAGTCTACCAAGGCCCCATTTATGATTATTGATTCATAAAAAACCCTTTCAAGCAAGAAGGTGCAAAGGGGAAACGTACATCTTTTCCACCGAGTGAATGAATCACACTGCTTTTACAAAAGATCTAGAGAATGAATAGGAGAGTTTAGGGCCCAAACACTGAGACCAAATGAGGTTTATCCTACACAGGAATGTGACCAGTCATGCTCCTCTTAAAGAGTAGATTTCTTCTGCCAGCAGTAGAAGAAATGTCAAGCAAACATGAGTGGATGCTGAGCTCAGAGGAGCCCCCTCTAACAAAGAAAGAAGTATCACTATTGTTTCCAGAGCAGAAGGAACATAATATACAAATTAGGTTAGTCTAATAATGAGGGCTGAAGAGGTTTTTATTGCCATGTAAAGCCACTTGGATTTGTAATTCTTGTGTCTGGAGCAGTGCTTTACTGCTTACCACCCATAAACCTGTGTGCTCATGCGGATGTAACTGTGTTACAAAGGAGACCATTTGTGAAAAGGAACATCAGGTCACAGAACCTATGATCCTTTAATATTTGTTTCAAATAACTATTTCAAAATTGGAAAAGTCCATAAGATGTTTGTGTTTTAGTCTTAACCAGCTGGTTTTGCTCATATGAATGAAACATATGGGGTCTTGTAAGTGATATGGTTTCGTGATAAATGATAAGCTTATACCATGCCTTGCATCATCTTCTAAAAAATAGCTCTACTGTAACAATTCCAGCTTTAATAATTCCAACACCTCTTACTCTAAGAAACACATCAATAAACTTCTAACATATGACAAAGATCCTTGTGCTACTCCCCTTCCTCAAAGTTTCTTTGAAATACCTCTAATAGATCCTCAGCATACCAAAAAAATGTAATCAGGGATTCAGTTTCATATTCTGGGAGTGTGCTGTGCTCTAATTTAGTGTTGTGTCCCTTTTTCCTCAACTGTTATCACTCCCAGTTATGGGCAGTGGCACCTTCCCAAAGCAGGAGTACACAGGGGATAATTTTGTTCAAGTTGCCCTTGTTATCCTACTACTGCAGCCTTGTCTGTAGGTGCTTGTTAGTCTTTGACGGCACAGCAGAGAGAGTGGGTATGAATCCTCTTTGCTTTGCAGTCTTAGATGTAATAAAAGAGCACAGGTAGTGCTGATTCCTGGAGAGTCAAAAAAGGTTAGCAGTACCCATTCACTGTGGGGTTTTGTTGTTGTTTAACATCACTGTATTGTATTTTAGGCAATGCTATTGAAAACAGATGCATTCATTTTGAAAATTAATATCCTGCACTAAGCAAAGGGATGCATGTGTGCAAAGGTAGAGTACAGCAGAATTACCAGAAAACCTTGACATCAAATCTGCCAGTCTTCCCATCCCAAATCTATACAACATGTGCTTGACTGAGATGGAAGAGGCAAGATAGGTGACAGCCCAGACACAAAGAAACACAAATATATGTTTTAAAAGCAAGTACATGTGTAAACCTTATGGCTATCAGGAACCTGGTGCATTTTTCTGCAGTTTCTCTAAGTTAGTAATTTTATTCCTGCTTGTTTTGGTTTATTTGCTTGTACTATATATTTTTTTATCTTGATCTTGTCCATCTCTATTCCTATGTGATTGCACAAAGGCCAGCAAAGTGAGACAGAGGAAGCTTTTAAAACCTTTTTTGTATATAGGGTTAGGCCTGGATTATAACACATTCTTCCTGAGCAAAATTATCAAATAACTGTCCTTCTATTAAATCTAAAAGGGATGCAAATATCCACAGAGCTAACTAAAACTGAAAATATAAAATATCAGAGGGAAATAACAATTATTAAATAATAATTATTAAATTTTACTGAAGACTTCCAGAGGATACATTCTGGAATAGAAGGAATTACTTTTGAGTTCTGCTGATGAAAAAATATGTAGATTTAGAATAATTTGTATTGAAGAGGGTGAGATAGAAAGCATGATGATCCACAATCCCTAAATAGTGAGGTAGTGAAAATAGATATATGCACTGCATATACATATGTATCTGAATATCTATATTCTATATATAGAATATATTCAGTGAATATATTATATATTCACTATCTAAAATAATTGAAGAACAATTACTTTATATTAGACATGATGAAGCACATTTGCTGGGCCTGCAATTATAATTTTGAGGCCCCCAAGTTCTTGCTAACTTGCATAAGTAAAAAATATGCAAACTTTGACCCTGAATTTTTCATGACCTCTGGTTAATGTCAACTTTATGGTAATTACCAGTGTCTTTGGATAGCAAACATATGCAGCCTATCTCCTTGAATCACACTAGTCATGGGCACATATTACTGGATGTTGGGTAAACAGTCCACAGTCCATAACATTGATAATGTCCATAATATTGCTGCTAAAACTAATAAGCCTCATCTGAAGAGGCATTTTTTTCTTTTCAAACAATATAGTGGATCTAGGCAAAAAATAAAAATTAGCAGAAGCTTTTATGTGTTAAAACCAGAGCCAGTTGGCTGCCTTGGTTAGGGTGACAAAATGCCAGCAAACCTAAAATCTTCATTCACTTTGAAGACCTCATGCTGAATGAGAAGCTGTTGTTGAGATAAAGATATTCTTTGCAAGTATATTCGTTTTCTCCTTTCTGGACTCACAAGAGAACAGAAAATTTAAGCAATAAATTATGCCTGTCCCTTTGAGATCAGAAAAGCTCAGAACGTGCACACTTTGAAGAAGTTGATCAAAATGAAGCATCCAAGCTATGAAACTGTAGAGACATTTGACCCTATGAAATACTGACTTCACTGAAAACTGCACTGGATATTTCCTATTGCAGAAAATAACATGAAATTTCTTTATATTGAGCTGTCTGCTATTCAGGAGGTTGCTCTGCAAAGTGGTTGATGAGGCTGTCGCTTGTAGCCCTTGATGGATAGCTAATGTAAAACTCACAAAGTATTTCTCAACATGCCCTCCAAGCCATTTTTGATGAATATGGATGTTCAGAGTTCAAATCTAGCCAGCACAGAAAGAGATTTCTTTATTATGCACAACTGTGTCCCTGGGTCAGAATAAAAGAAGTAAGTGATTGTTCTTGGTAACTTGGTATGTAAAAGTATTGCCAAAATTACACATCGTTGCCTGTATGTGTTAACTATAGTTATCTGTAAATAGAGCTGTACTTTTTCTGCAACAGGAATTTATTCTAATACTTTTATACTTTTCTTTCCTTAGCGGTATAATAACTACTCTGCCATATATATAGAAATTACTCCCAAGAATGTAACAAGCAGGATTCACACATTTAAATGATTTTTTTTTTAAAGCTGAACTGTTTCCAAATTCTTCTATCCAAGCATCACTTAAGAAACTGTTTGTTCAGTTCAGTTTCATCTCTGCAGCTGCCAAACCACTTCAGTTCTGCCAGCTCTGCTCTCTGATTGCAAAATAAAGGGTGGTCACTTCACAGTGTATGCAAGAAATATTGTAATTTTGTGAAAATTATGACATTTAAGAAAATTCTTTCAATAGTAAATTTTTAGGCTATCCTGCTACTTGCCTATTTAGCAAAAACCAAAAAGAATCTTTCACATTCGCTTCACCATACTTCCCTATAACATTAGTGAAAATAGTGTACCAGGTTTGCATTTTCTTAAGACTGAACTTTGCTGCAGCTTACATTCGAAATTATTTTTGTAGCATAATTACCTGTCAAAACAAATCTGTTTTCCTCATTTTTTGTGTGTGCAGAAGGGTCTTTTTTGTCCATCTCTAAAGATAACAATAGGACAATAGTAATTGCAGAAAGTAGCAAAGCCTTTCTTTTCTTTTTTGTTTCCTTTTTTTTCTCTGTAAAATCAGAGGATGTGTGAAAAAATGCATCAAGTAACCCCTTATTGTATGAAAAATGTTGCTACATAAATACGTTAACTATTTTCATAGCTCATGTCTGAAGATCAGAGTCTCCTGTGTCCATACTGTGAACAGAAACACAAAGACATAGAACATAGGAAACTGCAACCTGTTTTATTGAGAGGGAATGCAGATAAGCACCTGGCTGTAATACTTCGACTCATACATTTTTTAAATTTTCGGAAAAGTAATCTCAATTGTTTACTAGTCTCTAAATAAAAGGTCCCCACTTGATGTAAAGTAAAATATATAAATATATCATATTGCTTTTAATCTGAAACATAATTTAAAGCAAAACAGAGAAGGGAAAAAATGTAAGCTGTTTACTGATAATTTGCTTAAGTTCCAAGTAGTTTTCTTCCCAGGAAAATAATTTGCCTTAGCAGAAGAAGAAACTAAAGTGTACTTAGAAATAAAGAAGGAATAGAATGTTTGGGTTTGGTTTTTTTACAGGCTTTTCTTTCTCTTGGTAAAAAAAAAAAAAAAAAAAGAGTTTAAATTGTGATAGAGAAAACTTATTAGAAATAAAATAAAACAAGGATATGAATTTCTGAAATATAGAAGCGAAAAGGAAGGAACTTACTGTGATGCTTTTTAAGGAACAAATGTAAAAATGAGAACTGTTACAGCATTCTAATTTTTCCTGGGGCTAGCATTTTATCTTATTCAGAGTATTGTTTCTATGAGGTTATGTTCTGACCTGTATTTTGCTTGGTGGGAAAGCTCTGCTCAGAGTGAGCACGTTGAGGGCTGCCTTTTGTTCACCTTGCATTATCACTGTGAAGTGCTAAAACTAACTGTAAGGCAATACCAATCATAACAGTAGTGTGTTGCACCCACTTTCTACTTAATATGTATTGCAATTTACATTAATTCTGAATTAGAGCTTATATGAATACAAATTATAGAAATAGGGATTGCATTTTTTCACTAGGAGTATTTTGAGAGGTACAGGCAGTTTATTTTTCTTCATATTAGCCTCATAACTAGCACTTGATATATTTACAGATACTGAGAATCAGAAGAAATTCTACCGTGCCTCTTACATGGGATATTATGTAAACATTAGCATTTGTTTGTCAAATAGTATTTTTGCATATACTTGTGCAGACCCACTGAAATGAATATATGCACAGAGATACGTCCTCCAGCAAATTGTTAACCCAGAGAAATATATCCTTTGCATCACAGCTTTATGCCAATCGCCACTTCAGTAAACACTGCCACATCATGATGACTGTTCTCCAGGAATTAGCAATGAGTTTGTTTATAATCAAGTTTATCAATATTTATAAAGTACTGTACTTAAGGGGATAATATATTGATAAAATACAGTTCTGAAATGCATTACATTTCCACATTATATTTAATGGCTAAAAATACATGTAGTGGGTGTGGAGTAATAGGGGCCATACCCCGCCCCCACAAACAGTTTCTTTATCACCCCATCTGCTACCCCAAATGCTAACTCTCAGGAACACCACTGCTTTGCAGCATGTTTTATTATTCAAGCCTTAGTGGGAGGAGAGCTGCAGAAAGAAAGTGTTAACTGTAGAGAAAGGGGGGGTCAAACCAAGACCCAGAATAAGCTATATTGCTCCACTAATGCCAGGACAGTGGCACAAACTTCCGCTGGACCTGAACCGGCTACTAAGTACCATTAGATTAGATTAAAACCTGCTAGAAAAAAAGGAACAGTGAGAAGGAGGTCTAAACACATTTGTCAAAGAATTAATAAAGAGGCTAAAGGTATTTACGTAGGCAGGGAACATATGGAAGAGGAACAAGGGAGACTTTGAGAAGCAATTATTTAGCTTCATTAAAAAAAACCCAACAGAACAAAGATAAGGCTAGGAAAAAAAAATAGAAAGTTTACACTGTTTTCGTACTGCCTTTCTATTTTTCCAAAAGGAAGCAGGAGGTTGGGGCCTGATCAGACAGAAGTCAAGCAAAGATTCCTTTTGCTTTGGATCGGGTACTTTGGAAAGAAAGAAATGCTGCTAAATAAATATCAAATGCTGATGAGTGTTAATGGGGGTTTAAGAGACAAAGCGTCCAGTTTGAAGCACTTATTGGCGATGTCTACACTATCACCACTTGCCAAAAACACTTCCATCATTGTGCAATGGTTGAGATTTATAGCTGACTTCCAGCATTTTAATCTAACCCAGCTCAGAGCAGGTGAGAAGCTGGCTGAATGCAGCTCATTGAGATGATTTTGGGGATGACAGGATTGTTCATAAATGCAAGTTAAATTGAATAAGCTATTTCATTTTTAAAAAATCAGTTGGAGAAAAAGCAAAGGAAAGGGAGAAAACTGAGTAGGGTTTTTAATATATTCAGAATGTTAAAAATTGATTTTTGATCTTAGTGTTTTCCCTTAAAAACTGGTCTAGTTTTAAATAAAAAAAAAACATTAAAATGGAAGAATCCTGAAAGAGAGAAAAATGTTTTGTTTAGGACATACAATTGTTTAGGACAGTGCAAAATTAATTGTATCTCTTGTTATGTGTTAATCTGTAAATCTGCAAATTCCATTATTTATAAAGCTCTCAACTAGGTAGTCCACTTATAACTAAAATGACTAGCCAGTATTCTGGGTCTCACTGGCATCTAGCTATTAGAATGTGAAGATGACCATGTGAACCATGCTTTTTAAAAAAAATCCCATTGATTTACAATGATTACATAAAGATCTTCCTTGAATTTAGTCGGAACAAACAGGGTACACTTTTCATATTTCCAGCTGCAAGCCTGACAGCATTCCCTGAACAGACACTTTATTTTTTGGTTGCTGGCTTGCCATGGCAAGTTTGTTATTTGCCTTGGTAAGTTTATGTATTTTTGGTTTTATTTCCCTTTGTTGTTGTTGGTTTTGGTTTTTTGTTTGTTTAGTCAATTGGTTGGTTTTGGCTTTTTTTCTTTCTTGGTTGTTTTCTCCTGTTTTTAGATGTTATATAGGTGTTTATGTTTATAGACTAGACTGACCTTTGTGCTAAAATGTAGAGCATATACCATATGCATTCAGCAGTATATTCAAAGGTCTACAGATTCACTGAAAGAAAACTAGTTCCTGACCTTACAGTAATTGTTCATCAATTTGGGAGGGTGAGGAATGAAAGCATCATACCAGAAGATATATTTTCTTGTATGTAATTCTGCTCCTGTAAAGGCACTGGAGACTCAGTCTCAGATGATGAAGAGTCAAGGTAATAGTCTATTTCTACTACACTCAAACAGAACTCAATAGATAATAAATAATAATAATAGATAGATAATAAAATAGATAATCTACATGTAGAAAACCCACAAGTCAGTATTAGAAAATATGGAAGTTTGTGTCTTGATATTCAATGAACAGTGTCCTGTTAATTTATATATGCCTCAGAGCCTTTTAAGTTTTCTGGCACTGGATAATCAAATCCGAGTATAATCAAGTCAGTTTTCAAATTTCCAAGCCAAAAGATTCCATGCAATGTACTCAGCGGTGATCCTTTATGAGGTACTATAAAAAACCAAATTCTGCTTTATCTATGTGGCCTTTCCTCAAGAAAATTTATGCTCTCTTGCTGCTTGAAATGTGTTAGCTGACACTCTTCTTCACCAGAAAAGGCTTGGACTGAGTCATGATCAAGGATGGGATATCTTATATTGGAATGGCTGCAGTAGTTCCCTACCCACACTGCAGGAACAGTTCAGACTCTGATGTAACAGCTACAGAATTGCAAATAAGAGCTTGGCATTTGTGTAATAAACTTTAGCAGTTCAACTACTGTTTTGCAAGAAGTGGAGCCAGCTCTGTAGTCAGAGTAGGAATCTCTAAGAGAAGCAAGAAAAAGAGGGGTGAGAAACACTGAAATTGCCTCAACTTAAACCATCCCCGCTTGTAAATCAGATCCCTATAGTGTCTCGACTGTTGTGATGTGCATCCAGCAGGACACTTTGGAATGAAAGATAGTGCAGTATGACATGTATTTTATTATTGCTTGGATGAATTGGGGGTGGTAGGAACAACTATTTAACTTCATACAATGATATTGCATGTGGCTAGTCTGAGATTAAAAGTCCAGTGGAAAATAAGTTTGGCTCTATAGGGAAAGAGTTCTTGTAGTTACAAAATTAAGGCAAATAGTGGCACATTGTTTCACAGAACAGTGGGATGGTTTTACAGAAAAAGGAACGAATACTATGGGACACAGTTTTAAGTATGGCTCAAATATAGTTTTTCAAAATGTCAGATTCATGCAGCAAAGACCTGAACAACAGAAGACAATGACTAGAAAAAAGAAAAGCCTCCCTGGTTACCTGGAATACTTTAGCATAACATTCCTAGCTCAGTAGGGAAGGACTGAGACTCAACAAATTGTCTGCTGTCTAATTGTCTCTTGGCTCAGCTTGGAAAATGCAAATAGAACTAGACTGCAAAAATTGGTTCAAGAAGCCCTAACAGGATATCAAGCATTAAGCAGTATACAGCAGATGGTAAATGATTTTTAAAAAGCAGTCTTCTTTAAGTTCACAATAGTCTAGGAAGTTAGAAAATGGCAGGTGGAGCAGGAACTATAACAGGTTATGAATTGTCAATAATTTCCTTTTCAGTGGCAATGAAACTGCTCTTGAAATCATCAAAAGGTTATAGAGATACACTGTAACTGGATGACAAATACCTCAAGTGACAACTGACACAAAGATGTAACAACTACAAGAACTACAGAGTAAGAATGTAATATTCTGATTTAATATTTACAAGCTAATACAGAATTTTTTATGGTCAGTCCCAAAAATCTTGGATATAGATGCATTTAAAGAATGCACAAAACAAACACACACTATAAATCAAGAGAATTAAGCAGCTAAATACTTATCATTAAATACAGAGCATTATTATCAAGATCACCATTGTCCTTCATTAGTGTACAAAGGACAAAAAACTATGCCTCAAGATACTTGTAGTTTACAATCAAAATAGATGCTGCAGCATGGAAATAAACAGTGTATGTGATAGGAGGTTACATATGAAGAGTGCATAGTGATGCAGAGGGCATGATGTGTACACAAACAGTTCTGTGTTTTCATCTGCACTGGATGAATATTTTATTTACCTCTGCTGACTTCCTCACTCGCCAGTAGAATACTAAGGAAAGTAGAGGCGTGACTCTCACTAGCACACTAGTTGTAAAAATAAACAATTCCTGAAAGCAAATAATAACTTTTAAAATATTGTCCTGTCCACTTATCCTCTAATTGTGGTAGGCAACAGTCTATGTCCCCTATGCTTCAAGTCAGGCATCCTGTCTTTAGTAGAATGGACACACTGACAGCAGAACTTCAAAAAAAGGAAGTGAAATGACTGGTGTCAAGCTGATAAAAATGAATGCAGGATGTTGTACAGTTTCAAGGAAATGGAAAAGAAAATTAGAATGCAATTATCTCAGGCAGTCTGCATTTAGATAGCCCGAAACAGTGGTACCAAAGACAGATGTGAATTTTCCCACTCATCTTAATGGAGCACTAACTGCAAAATATGATTATGACCACTTTAATACTGTTAATTGTTCAATTCCTGAGTCATTTACCAGATACAATGCATTACAGCACCACTTCATTACTGTTGAACTTACTTGATATGTGCTAAAGTTTCATTCCTCTTAAATGATTTCTTAGAACAATAGTGCTGGAGCCCACAGAATGTCCAAAAGCAGAAAGGCACAAGGAACAATTTCAGAATCAAACAAAAAATTGCTGCTTTCAGATGTCATTTCTAGACTTTTAAAAGCTCATTGATCTCTGATATCTGCTTATCATGATATTATTTTTCCACTGCTACAGAAGTCTGATAGCTTCAGATTTCTCTTCCCCATTCAGAACTTCTTATAAGGAATTGTTTAAATATTGATGGCACAGCCTACCAGTTAGAAATCAATTTGGGATGTTAAAAAAAGTCAAGCAAAACTGGACTGCTGATAAGGAATAATTTCACTAAACTCTAGCCTAGAGGAACAAGCCTGTGAAGAGACCAAAGCTGAGACTCTCAGTGGGCTATTAGCTTTCCAGAATGGATATGTCTGGAAAAATGAGAGTTATATAGTAACAGACAAAAATTAAATTCCCTCACCTCATCTCCTAAAATTATAACAGAATGTGTCAAAACCATTAAAGTCTTCATGCCCAGTTAACTCACATGCAAGAGATAGCTTATTCTTTCTCTTTATTTTACAGGAAGCTGTTTACCTTTCTCTCTTAGTAGGTGTCAGAGTCCAAAGATACAGGTGGATTTTCAATCCTCATTTAAAATAACTGATAATTTGGGCAAAATTCTTGTAACTCAAAAGAACCTGCAGCAACATCACCATGGCACATAAAAAGGAAAAGCAGTCGTTATTTGAAGCATTGGAAGAAATCCTACTTGTGTTTTCATGCTGATAATTCAGCTCACAGAGAAAGAGATGGTTTTCTTTAGGAAGCAAAGTCTCTCCTGCCCAAGGGACTTGGCAGGGAATAGGTGACAGGCCATGTTAGTGAAGAGAAAATTTTAGGTAATTCCTTTTTGAATCAGTAGTTTTCTGTCCTTTCCACAATATGGTGACATCCTGAAAGACCACTTGGTGGGCCCCCTTAAAGACCACTTTTGTATATGACTGTATACATGTATATGTGTATATATGTGTGTATTTATACACACACACGTAAGTACAAGCAAATGTGTATTTGTTAGAGATGCCTTGACTCCCCAAAAATTGCTGAAGAAAACCAAGGTGCTTGAATTTAGTGGGTGGAAAGTGGCTTAGAAATAGGACAGTTTACCAAATTATGGTGGTCCCATCCCACAGAATGTTGTCCTTTCTTTGCAAGCTGTATAAATTCAGCCTTCAGCTATATTTCCAACTTTGATTCCTTGTCACATTTCTCGTTTCTGTCTCTCTGCTCAGCCAATGACAGCAGTGCCAATCCTCCAGTTGTTAAATCTATCTGAAAGCTTCCCCCCTCCTACTTTATATCACCCTCAAAGTGATTTTTGCAGTCTCTCCTCCAGAAAGAGTGAATTTGAACACAAAGACAGAATATTTGAGCCAACGAGAGAAGTAAAAAGAGAATCCTTGGAGTCTTTTCTTTAACTCATGTTATCCTATGCACATTACAGGAAGGAGAATGTCCCTTTAAATAGTTTGGGAGCCCTCTAGTGATTTTTCCTGTCTTTCACTTGAAGAAATGATGAGATCCTCCCCTCCTACCAGTACAGGTAGGGTGGAGAGGCCTTTCTACATAGATGATGGACCCAGTGTTTGCCATCTCATAAAGCCACTGTTAGTTCTGCACATCCTTAACCAGACACAGAAAACCCAAATAAAATGGTTTCCTTTCCTCAGTCATCCCTGTTTGTCCATTTTATTCATCATTTAAATTCTTGTTTTGTAAAGTTGGAATCTCTGGAAGATCAGAGACTTAAATCTTGGCAGCATTTTGTCTTGGTTTGCAAAGGACCTTCAGGGCAGAACCCCACGTACATGTGTGCTAGTGTGTGCTGCAAACCCTTCCTTCTGAGCTGTCAAGAATTAGTGTGTAAATCCTGAGCCTTCAGATTATGGTGAGAGCTGAACCTTTTGCTATTCTGCCATTACAAACCATAAGCTCTTATAAAATATATTTTTAGGAGTCCTATTGAATCGCACAGTATGTAGCATAATGTAATCAATACAAGAAGCTGCATATAAATAATCTGTTTGGATTCTCACACATTTTAAGATGAGAGAGGGCACCATTCCCAGCAGTACTCCCCCCCTCCCTCAGAGTTCACACCTTTTATGGGGGAAAATGATTGTAAAGTATTCATTTAAGCCAATAACCAAAGCTTATGTTATTCATTTCTCAGTGATATACATAGTGCTCTTTTTGTATACTATTAACTGTGGACATATGTTTTTCATTTGACTATGTTACTTACACACACAATTCTTTTAAAAAATATGTAAAATATAACAGCTGCTGTAAAAAAATATATTTTTAGATGTCTGAAGTGCCTAATGAGCTGCAGTGCACAACAAAAATGGTTTGGTCTTTATAACTTGCCCATTGTAAAATACCATGGAAGAGTTTAATCTCTTTGGTCATCTCCCTGGAAGGGGGCAAATTGACACAGTTCTAATATGACACTGTGCTTCTGTGGAGCTTATTCCTTGGCTGTTACAGCAAGGTCTTGATCATTCACTGCATCAAAGCAATGATACAAACAATGGATCAGCCAACTTCTAAAACAGCAGTATAAAAGCAATTGTAAAGACACCAGCTGTATCATCTGAGCTCTGCTTTGACATTGCTGTTTTCTGACGGCATAAATATACCTATTTCCTGCCAGTGTAAGTGAGAGATTAAGGGGTAAATATAGAAAACCTAAAGTTTGCTTTGGATTAGAACTTTTTTCTTTATGAATTATTGAATAAATCAAATATCCTTGGTTCTTATCCCAACAGAGTGTGATGATTGCTAGCTTGAAAAAATGTAGCAAGAGCAAACGTTGGCAAGAATGAAGCATTATAATGTGATGTCTACAGAGATTTAGAGATAGGGAGGATTGTCAGTTACAGGCAATGCTATCAATATTGGTAGAAGATATTTAAACTGTAATTCTACCTAGATTAAGGTACTTAAAAAGGGTGTTTGTGGATTGAAAACAATCTGTGCCAGCCTCTTTTAAGGAAATAATTGCACCACTGGTTAATACGTAGATGCAGATTATTCCATTGCAACACATTTGACTGCTACCATGTGAGGGAATGGCAAGTATGGAAAACTGCCAAAACTGAATGTCTTCTTCCTTCTCTTCCAGTTGATAAGACAGGAGAACTAAGATGCTTTTTTTGAAATCAATCATGTGGTATCTGGAGAATAGGATGAGAAAACAAAATCTTTTTTATGAGGATCCCAGTCATACAGTGGCAAAGAACATACTGGGGAGGAGTCTGCTCTCAGAAGAGCTCTGACATTCCCAGCAGCAGCTGCAGAAGCATTTTCTGTTGCAATTTGATGGGGAGCCATGGTCTTTACTTGCACCAGGCCCTGCCCTGCCAGGTTCTGCTAAAACACCTTGCATCACCTAAGTTAAGTGTCTAGACAGTGTTTCTCCTACATTTTTGTTGCTTTAGTCTTGATGTTTCCAAAGTGTTAAGTCCAATGTATTCAAAGAAGTCTGGATGTTCAAAGCTGTGTAGACAAAGTCACTGAAGCACTTCCATTCTGCTTCAAAAGTGTCCAGGGTGTACAAAGTTGCTGACACAATGTTCTTGAATCACTTACAGGAAGTTGCAGTAGTGGTATCCATCTGGCTTTCCAATGATTTTCGAAGTGCTGGTTTTACAGCAACAATTTTTATAGCATTAACTTTAAAATTTTTGATTTTAAACTTATTCCAAAGCTTTTGCTTAGTTTGATGCGAATGTCAAATTTTCCATAGGTAGTTAACTTGACACTTGTATCTTCCTCCCACAGACTCATTCTGATCTTGCCCTAGAAGTGGTGCAATCAATCACTTTTAAATTTAGGCTGGGTTTATGCCTAGGGATATATATTGATCATATTGAGAATATTTATTAAGAATATTTACCTGTGTACATATTGAGAATATTTATCTGAAAGAATGGATCACTCTTTTTGCCTTTTTCATGCTGCTTTTTTCAATAGTGGTAGCAGTGTTCACAGTCTTCCTCAAAATAAGCTCTGATGCCTCTGGGATAATAGTTATGCTCTTTTGTATCTGAGAATTTACATGCTCCATATCTTCATAAAAATTGTCTCTTATTCCAGCTATTCAAGCAGCATTTGGTCAATAAAAGTGGTGACAGAATTTCTTGCTAAGTGTCAATCATGCTGTATAGTCATTTTTGCCATTGGGCAATCTAGTTATTTGATCACTGGAGATGTAACAGTGGTTTCATTGTCAGGTTCTCCATTATTTCATCAGGAACGACAGGGGTACAGTATGGATAGCTAATCCAAGTTTCCTTGAAAATGCTATCCTCTTAAAATTTTCACTTAGTGTTATTATGTTAATTTCCTATCTGGAGACTGTATAATCAGGGCAGTTCTTCACACTGGATGATTCAGTGGATGTCAGTAAGTGTCTGTACTGCTGTGTTCAAAGATGTAGTTCTAAAGGACTGAAAATAAAGGGAAGGCAGGTTCTTCAGGGAATGTCTGCACTCTGCAATTAAATGCAGTACATATAGCCTCGAACTAGTGCTGACCAGCCTACAAACTGACCAGCTGCATTAGCATGATTTTGCACTTCAGTAAAATCTTTGACTCCCAGTAGTAAGCCCTGGCTGCAGCTCAGTGCCATGGTGATGCGGATATGCTGCTTTGCTTCCAGAGCAGGATCTGCTGTGCTCTGTTGTGTGGGAGTCACTGAACTCTAGTATGGCTTCTAGCTGATGGAAAGTCATCTGTGATCCTGCTTTTTGTGTGAGAAGATTTTGCAATTGCAACTGCTCTTGAATCTGTACCTGCAGCTTTGTTGGGTTTTTTGCCATCCCAGAAGCCTGAAGGAATGGTAGATCAACTTGACTTCAACACCAAACACACATGTTCTAGCAGTATCATTCAACCAGATTCCCTTACAAAATAGAGAAAAAGAAGGGAAAGCTGGCTATATTTGGACTTGAGAAAGAACATCACTTCTAAGGGAGTTTTTAAATTCTTCAGTGATTAAGAAGAAAGCCCGGGAAGATCTGACTAGCAAGGGTAAAGTTTGGTTCATTATAGTTCAAATGAATGTTTTTATTATTTCCTATTTCTGTAACTTCCCTTCTTTTCTTCCAATATCGTAGAATCACAGAATGGTTTGGATTTGGGTTGGAAGGGACTTCAAAGACTATCTAGTTTCAACATATCTTACAAAAGAGCACATGACCTGTCTGCTGGATTTCCTTAGTAGGTAAATATGTGAAAATTTGTGAATCTCAGTCAGGTTTCCCCCACCTTTTAAAACCTCTGAAAGTTATATAATGCCCAAACCCACAAGTCCGCAATATTTTCACTTTTGAGCTGATATACTGTAAGAATAGATGTTGTGTCAATTTGTATGATTCATTTTAAAGTAAGGTCCTGATACATCACTGAGGTTTGGAGACTACCTTAGGGTGAAAAGTAATACATTTTAGCCCTCTGAACCAGAGTATTAGACCTGTACCAAGTGATCAGCTCTGTGTATTTTAATGTGTAAATCCACAAATTTGCTGCTCATTTCCTTACTTAAGCTATTGCAGTTGTGATCCACTGAGAACATCACATCTGGAAATTTTCTTAATGGGCTTGCTGGCTGGTAGGGTACTTTACATCTGTGATATTTGTTTTCTTCACATGCTGCTCGAGCTATGACTATGTGCATTTGGTTGCCTGTGTATTGAAAGGGGTTTTTTATCCCTGCATCTCTGCACATCACTGATGTGCCAAGGTTGAGCAGTAAAGGCAGACTAATTTGTGGGGCTTTGCATTTGATGTGTCAGTTATTTAGTAGTTTATTCTTAAGACTACCGAGGGCACTTAGAGACTTAGGCAAGCACTTTTGTATCACACAGCAGCAAGTTCTCATTTCACTCATAATCAGAAACATCATCCTGATCAGCACCGTGTTTACTACACGTTGCTATTTTACAACTAATCTATGAAAATGAAAAGAATTAAAACAATGAAAGTTCAATTCAATGCACTGATCTGTACTTTTTGTCTCTTGGCCTTTTTTGAAAAACTTTCAGTTCTGTTTATAGACAGCAAAGATTTCTTCAGAATTTGATGTTTCTGAAACAGATCTGGCTGATGCAAAGGTTAGGAAAAGACCGTAAGAAAAGACAAGGAAATTTTTAATGAATTATCTCATTTTCCAGCAGAGAGCATATTAAATTAAGCTATGCATTGCCTGAATTAGGCAGTATTACCAGACACAGGTCTTTACAAATGCTTTAATAATATGCTTCCCTCTCACATGCCAGCTACATTAGAAACAACCAAATACATTTTTAGTAACTACTTCAGAATTTTAAAATCTTATTCTGCTAGCAGAATCATTTTTTTATGGGCTCTGATTTTGACAGATTTATATAAACTGATCTGGCTGGCATTAACTTACTTTCTATATTAATTACACTGACAATCCCTTTTCCTAGCTGAATAGATAAATAACATAACCAAGAAGTATCTTGATGAACAGTTGAAACATCAGAAGAATATGGTCAACTTCCTTTTTCAGCCACGGACTAACCAAACTTCATTATTGAAGGAAAGATATGTTGCTGCAAGATAAAGTTTATGGACCATATTAGAATTTTCTCCTCAAATATTTTGTACATGTTTTAAGGTTTGACTTATTTATGGTACATCGAGGTCAAATGCAGAACAAATTCTTCAGGCTTTATACAAAGCAGAGCAATGGCATGAGCACAGCTCTGAGTTTGATTTACTGGGCACTGCCTTGCTTGGTCTTGGCAACACACTAGCAAGGTCCTATGGCCTTTGGCTCTGACCTGACTCCTGGTTTGTTGTGGAATACAACTATGCACATGATGCATTTTCTAGATGATAAGGAGAACAAATTCTGTTTCTGGTCCTGTTCTCCTGTGCAATGGTGTTAGTATCATTCCTCAGTGCTGTTAGTATCATTCTTTTATTTCTTATTCCATTTCAAAATGTCTTTACGAAATACTGATCGAAAGAGAAAGGTTGTATAGCAACTGTCCAAGATACTTATCACAAACACAATGCAGAAAGACTCTTCCGAGACCTGTCCAACGGAGTGGGAAAAAGGCTTGCTCTCATTTATACTGACTGTCATGAATACCTGAGAATTGTTAAAGCACAGCATAAGCCAATATTTTTTTGGTTCCATCTCCTGCTGGTGGTGAAAAAAACACATGCCTTTTCTCTGCATGTGTAACCTTTGTCCCAAGGCTGCTTTTAGAACTTTTGCCCTGTAAAAATGCTGCAACACATTTCTTACATGAAAATCAGACCTATTTTGAACAACTTCTCATACGATACTGATTCATTTGTACTAGATCACTCATTAAAGTTTGAATGATGAATTTTCATTCCTCCACCTTTTTCTCCATATATTGATGCATTGTAATCAGTGTGAAAGTTCAGCCAGTCAGGTGAAACCCAAAACTTGCAAGATTTCAAGTCATCATTAAAAAGCAGAATTTAAGCAATTTTAGCTGCCAGACATGTCTGATTACTATATTCCAAATATTCATACCTCTATCATAAATATATAGATTTTCACATTTTTTAATAAGTGAATGAAAATACCTTTTGGGGAATAAAGTGATATGTTTTAAAGGCATTTGTTTACTTTTCTGTAAGCTCCTGAGATGGCTAACATACTAGTTGTTAATCACACCATCTGTTCGAGCACTGTTTGACTAAATGAATCAATTCATACTTTTTCTTCTTAAAGCAGTTTTTTACAGAACAATATGTTTGTGTCTATTACCCTATCATTTGGCAGTGTGATATGAGATATTTTAATTTTCCTATTTATTGTGCAAGGATTTTCAATCTCCAAATATTTTTTTTAAATATGCATACAGCACAGAAAAGCTGTGTCTATTGATTTCTGTAGCATTGCAAACAGTGGAAAAATCTGTTCCATTCTGCTGTCAAATTTCAACCATCTGATTATATTTAAATGAGTTATTTCAACATGTTTCATTTAAATGACCGTCACTCCAGCTATTCCTCCAGTGTACCGAAGATGGCAGTGATGCACAACCTACCCACCCTCGAGGAGCTCACTCACATTGTAGGTTCTGCTTCCAGGAATCAGCAGATTAGGGGGGAAATATTCTGCAAATGGGAATGGCAACCTTTTGTGGTCTTCCGTGTCTCAGTTGTCGCTGATCAGCTTACATTCACAGCATTCCAATTGAAATTCCAGCTAAATATGGAAACTGGAGCTTGAAATAAATATAAACCCGAGCTTAGGAAGACTGTAATCAAGCTGTTTTTAAATTTGTGTTCATATGCACTTCCCAGCTCCAACTGAAAGAAATAATCATCAATTTCTGTGCATCAAGTCTTGGTCATTCCTGAAACGCCATATGAAAGACTTTAAGTTTTGAGTGACTATGGGTCATTTCTAACTCTTCTGAAGCTTTGCACACATATGCTGGGACATGTTCCTGGTTCTTAGTTTACCTTAAACTAATGTTTTGTACATTCAGAGGGGAAATGCTGAGCTGAGTACAGGGAGAATCTGACAATTAATAAAATAGTTTCTTGAATAAAAATAATGATTGCAGCCACACCGGTAGTACAAACAAATAAAAATAAGTGACAAAATAACTTCAGTATAAGATAATGAATAATCCTGAAGCAAAAATGACTGAATGACTTCTTAATATCATGTGCTAAACATACCTCGATACTGCAGTGGAGTCAGAGTGAACAATTGTCCCTAAATCTGTGTCCTATTTACATGGTCACTCAAGAAACAGTAAGTCATGTTCCTCACTGTTGTGATACCAGTGTCCAGAGAATTTGTTTTCAAGAAAGGTAACTGTGTTCTCAGTTAATACATAGTTAATAACTATATATTAAAGATAAAAATTGTTCAAAAATTATTTCTCATTCACATTCTCTTTTCCAACCTAAGTCTTATTTGTGTAAATTCATGTATAGTTAGGTTACCTGGCCAGACTGGTTTCCGAAGAATTGCATGCTAGAATAGAAAAGCATTTACTAAGTAATGAAGAATGATGCCAAGATGGTATTAACAGAGTCTTCATCCTCCCTTGGTTTTTCCAGTTTTCTTTACTGACCATTTGGGGATTTTTTTGTTAATAACAAAAGAGAAAGAAAATAAAAGGGCAAATGTGTCTGTGAATGATGTATCAAAATTTAAATTATAATCAGTAATTATAAATGATAATCAGTATTGTGTTGTGCCAGTGGAACACTTTTGTCTTTCTGGATCATGAATAGAGCAGAAGTCTCAGTAATGCAGGCATCAAAGAGGTGTATATATTGAGGAGTAGGTTCATGGTCTTGAACTGGCACTAAATGTGAACTGCATGCCAGTGAAAGGTATGCAATAATACATGTATTGTTTTCTCAGGTGTCCTGGTAAGGTGATAAGCTGCTGAATAATTTTATAGAAGATTTAATGAGATTTTGTATTTCATTTTAATTACTAGCTAATGTTAGTCCGCTTTGAATGTGTTGCATGAGTTGTTGTGAGGTGACTCCTCTGAGAAAATGGATTTTTTCATAAGACATAAGAAGACATTCTTTCACCCTTCAAACCCTTCTTCAAATCTAAATATTTAGCACTTAGCAAATATGATCCACTGTGTTGCTTTGAACAACAAAGCATATTTGACAATGGAGGGGCCCATCCTTTCAGTGACAGCTTCACTTAGGTCTTAGTGAAGTTTCAGTTTGAACCAGCCACTGTTCATTCCAGTCTTGGCAGTATTAATGTATAATGGCATTTATTTCATGTAATTGATTTATTCTACTGGAGACATGTTATTCTCATGTTACTGGCAATGAAGGTGTTTCATGTCTTCCCCATTCCTCATGGCTCATCTATAAAAGTAGAGAAAGGAAGGAGGAAGGGAGGGAAGAGGAAGGATAACCATACACTTTGTAGGTCTCTGGGGGATGAAGGCAGTTGTCATGGTTCACTTGTGCTCTTGAGGTCACCAATACCTTAATAAGTATATGAAAGTCAGCACAGAGGGCAAAACAGAGGCTGAAGTCCAGGTTCCCGTTTTAAAGCCTTACTGGGAATATCTTCCTTGAATCCTGATCCTTCTCCTTCAGAGATACATGTAAGCTACATCCAAGTATTGTAATTGGTCTGTGTTATATTTTACTTATCTGATTATCAAAACCTTGATTTTTGATTTTGCAAGAAATTTCTCAAAACTGTGTCCCCTCCATTTAAGGGGTTATGACTTTTTACAATATACTTTTAAATGTGGGTGTAAGGTAAAATTAGTAAGTCATTTGTCACATCAGATCACTGAGAAGCTCATCCTGAGCTATGGCACCAGGATGAAACTGCTCCTACACTGCTTTATCTGGTTAATTAAAAAGAATATCTAGGGAGTTTATGTCAACTTGAATAATGATGCTGCCTTTCTGTACATATTAGAATTCTCCCTGAAAAATCTAGTGAACAGTATTGCCATGTTGAGATTGGCGATTTTATTCAGGAGGTAGATTGAGTCTGCCATTTTGAAAGGGAAAGATATATGGTTTTCTTCAAAACAAAAGCAATTGTCTCCTGAGACAATTAAATTTACCTTCCTTACATTAATACTCTGACAAATTTGACTTCCTTACCGTTTGTATTTCTTTTGCAGTTTTCTTTTTCACTGCATGGAGTTGCTCCTTAAGACTTCTAAATGTTCTTGATCTTTTTGATTGTGTAGCATTTAGAATTATCAAATCTCGAAAGCATAAAATCTTTCATAATGTAACTTGATCTCCTTATTGCTTTTATGTGCTATGAACTGACTTTGTGCAGTCCTTATTTATATGGTTGATTACTAACTTATAAATAAATCCCGGAAACTTCTGTGGAATCATTTTTGTAAGTGCATGTAAACAGAAAGTAGATAATATGTCATGTTTTGTATCTAAAAAAAAATAATGTGAGTTGTTACTCTTTTATTGCAGAAGGTCTCCTTTAGGTTTCTTACAGATCTTTTCTAAAGATTTTGCAGTAATGGATTATTTTCTCTCTAAAATGTTGATTTTATTGAGTTAACCATTTTGAGATAGCCGTTAAATTATTTAAAAAGCTTTTAAAGAATTTTAATTATACAATGCCATGATTTTACTGAAAACTGGATTGTACTAAATGACAATTTAAATTCTTCTACTTTTTGGAAATAAAAGAAAAAATTAAAGTGAGCAACTTAAAAAAAAGAAACAAGGGCTAAATTGAGATCTTAAAATTTTGGATGACTTTGAATTATTTAATATTCTTACAAGATTACTTGTTTTGGATGTCTGTTACTGTCAAATTAGAAACTAAACTGTCTCATGATATATGGCTATAATATTTCATTTGTACTGAAGAAAATTGTCATTGGTCTATATAGATAATAACTATTTTTCAAGATGTTTGCTTCAAATTTTGTACTGTAGCTCACTGGAAAGTGGAGACAAAAGTGAAAATACCATCTAACTGATCCTAATGAAAGACAGCCAAACAGAAAAGGAATCTTTACATTTTTGAGGTTGTGTCTGCATTGAAAACAAATAGATCGTTGAAGTCTAATTCTATTACTTCACCTCCAAATCTTTCAATTAATGAGTTTGGAAGTCTGTGTAATTTCTTTCCATGTTGGTGCAATAGCATAAGGTGTAAGGAAATGTTTGCTCTGAAGCATGCCATGGGAGTGATGGAGAACCTGGTAGCAGGTAGATAATAGAGTCAAATTGGAATTTATAAAGTTCTTGATGATATTTTGATATTTTAAACTCTGAAATATCAAAAATTACGAGTTGTTGTTGTTGTTATTATTGTGTTTTGCCCTGGCTTTTCATCTCATGTGAAAAATGCAATACTTTTTGGTAAATAGAAAAAATTTGAATCCCAAAATAAAGAAATAATTTTGTAGAAGCTATCCTAAATCTGTTTTGGCAAAAAACTTGCACCCTTGCTACCAACCAATAGTAGAAACAGATTTTTATGAGTTTTAATATAATTGCTCCTAAGAATCATTTGATATCAGATCCTCTTTACCAGACATCACACTCAGAAAATAACTCACAGGTGCAGTGATCTCAAAACTAGTGTGCTTATGCTATTTCCCAGCATCATGCTGCTAATTCATTACATGTCTTCCCCTCTACCTCTACTGGTGCTTAGATGACAAACTAAAGGTGTTTAAATTATATTTATGGAAGATTAGAGGGGAATAAGATAAAGTAAGAAAGGAGAAGATGAATGAGATGGTGCAACACTACTTTGATGATGAAAATGCTTTGTCAATTAGGTCCATGTAACATCTGATTCTCTACCATCTTCAGGCCATGCATACTCTGCTCTTCACTGAATCACATATTTGCTCATTTTATTCCATTTCCTGTGCTTTTGCTCCCACAATTACCTTTGTCTGTGATGGTGGAAACACTCTAGCAGCTTGACAGTCTCTAACTTCCAGTTTTCTCCTATTTTAGAGGAAATTCTTGATGTGTTGTGGAAGAGAAAGGATTAAATAAAAGCAAGAATTAACTGCTCGATACATTTCCTATAGACATTGTTAATTTCCTAGACTTATTTTCATCACAAAAGGGCTATGCAGAGAATTTTTTTCAGTCAGTTGCTTTTTCCTGTATTAGTTTGCAGGT
The DNA here is from genome assembly GCA_013399875.1 of Gymnorhina tibicen. Lineage (NCBI taxonomy): Eukaryota > Metazoa > Chordata > Aves > Passeriformes > Artamidae > Gymnorhina > Gymnorhina tibicen. The sequence continues at coordinate 128,138 of VXAZ01008974.1, read as the reverse complement.
AAACTTTTTCTTTATCCTTCTACAGGACCTCTAAGAATCAAATCTTTTGTACATTTTATTTAAACACTGTAAAAATATTCCATTTGCAATTTAAATTGATTACATCTCAAAGCAGAGAATAAAAGGAAATAATGATGGCAGGAAGACTTGTTTACAAAAACACTGCAAATGTGGTGATGCATTATTCAAGGACAAACATTTCCTTCATGAAGTGCAAGGACCTGATAAGTTCCTGGATACTGTCAAATTGCTGCAATAACAGTGATGCAGCTGTAGTAGAATTTAATCTCTTTTTGATTCCCTTGCTTTTGTCTCCCTAATATCTTTTTTATTCATTTATGTAGAAATGAAATCTCTTGTGGACTTAGCATAACAACCCCTCCCCATTTTCAGACTAACTTGCCAACAGTTTCTAAGCATTTAAGTGAATCTTGTACAGAAAATGCAGTGAGACTTATCCGGGCTAGGCCAGATAGGAAGGCTTTTGATTCTTCTAGACTCTTTCACTCTAGACAAGACTGAATACAAAAATAATGTTTCAGAAGCATGACAAGGATGTTTGGAAGCAGGTGTTGCAGAAAAGAGTTGTTATTGTCTGGTTCTGCTAGAAAGGTAAGAGGTATGACCATGGTATCATCATTTCTACCAGGACAGAGGCAAACCCAGCTCCACGAGACTTCAAGGCACAGTAACATGACTGCCATGATCGCCTGTGGCTGTTTGCTTTTCTGTTATCAAACTGAGTGTTATTCTGAACATGGTGTCTCACAACATTTCAGGCAATGCTTCAGCATTCACTCTTTTCCTATAAAACTCTGAGTAATCTGCTTTTATGTAGAGAATTGAATGGAGAGGGACTAGCAGTTTCCCACATATTTACTGAAAGCTTCTCCTCTGGGGTTTACATGGTCTGTAGAAAATGAACACAAAATTCCACCTAGTTATCATTCTGCCTCATATGATCTCTATCCTCTAGGACTTGTTTTAGCCAGATATTTTGATAATTCCTTCTTCAAAGACAACCTAGAAATGGGGGTGTACCTACACTCAGGGTATATGAATATGAATTACACATGCCAAAGCACTGTATTTTCTAGACTACAAGGTGCATGTATTATTTATTTGTTATTTTGCGCTTACTTCAATTGTTTTAATAATAAGTATTACTAACTTTACACTACAGAATATAAACTCTGTCTGAGTTTTAAGTGCATATATTTTTGCTTCTGTTCTTTTCAAAACAAACATTTATGGTAAGCCAGTTTCATATTATTACATCCTCTCAAGGGACTTAAGTAAAAAAATCTGTGAAACATTGCACTAAATCACCAGTCAATGAGGCCACTCACAGTACATAAACCTAACTGTGTTCATAAGTCTTTTCTGGGTCAGGGCAAAGAATGTATTCACTTGCCAGTACTGCCTTAAAGACAACTTAGCAAACAAAAGATTCAAGCACAACAAGAAAAGCATCATTCTTATGAAGACACTTGACATTCCCTGAAGCATCCACACCCAAAAAAGTCAGTCCACACCTGTAAAGCAGACTAAACTGAAAGCAGTTTAAATATGTTCAAGTAAGAGAAGTTCAAATATTTGCAAATATTAAGCAATTGTTCTGTGTACTTCTAATCCATCTGATTGCATTAAACTTGAATACACAAAGGTCTCTTAGTATCACTGAGAAAACTGAAAACTTGCTAAGCTCTGAAACTTGCTATGTTCACTGAAAATGTGTAACTGTACATTCCATAGGTCTGTACATTCAATAGTAATTCTACAAATGTTGTTATCTTTTCATACTTCAGGTTCCTTAGGCTTCACACACAGGGTAATTAACCCCCAGTTGAGAATAACCTCTGTTGTTCATTCTATACATGAATCCTCTCAGTGCAGCTAACATACCAAGTTATGTTTGTGTTAGGAGTTTGTATATTGTTACAAAATATTATTGTCTTTGGACAGGTATTTGTACTACAGATTATACAAAATGGGAAAAATAATTTGTGTCAATGTTGCAAAGTTACACATTGAAGTAGTAAAGATATACAAAAAATTGATTTGTAATGGAAATGCTGACTGTAAAGAAAGACACTTAAATGGCTGCTTCTCTCTGTCATTTGAAAAGTAACTATGTCTATAAAACTCAATCTGTTTTGACAGAGCACTCCATACATTCAACTTAACAACTGAAATTTGTTGTACTCTATAGTAGTTTTAACCATCGAGCTTAAGCTATATGTTCTTGCAATGCTTAGAATGCTTTTCTTTGATTGCCCTTAATATTTCTGATTGTGATACAGGAAGACAGATGAAAGAACTGGAAACCAGGATCTATTGAGTTTTCATTCTCCAATTTACTAAAGTGGCTTCTCAAAAAAGTATTACTTAAACACTTGTAACTTAAGAGCACAGTTTAGCAGATACATAAGTGATGACAAGTCTTGGAAAGAGTCTGTAAACTGCTTTGTAAGGCTTACGTGTTAGCTACAGCATTTTAAATGCAAAATACTTGTATTAAGTATTGGGAAACATTATATTGTATTTTATATACTTTGTGACATTTAAAGAATTGCTTCTATTTCTGTTGTGGAAATGCCATGTAAAATCTATTGGATTGCATACAGGTGATACTTTTATGTTTCACAGATCACAGATCACACAGATCACAGAATCACCAGGTTGGAAGAGACCTCTAAGATCATCGAGTCCAACCCATGCCCTAACACCTCAACTAAACAATGGCTCCGAGTGCCACATCCAATCTTTTTTTAAACACATCCAGGGATGGTGACTCCACCACCTCCCCGGGCAGACGATTCCAGTACTTCACCACTCGTTCCGTGAAAAATTTCTTCCTAATATCTGACCTATATTTCCCTTGGCGCAGCTTAAGACTGTGTCCTCACCTGTGTAGGGAGTTGTTCGATGGTTTCTTTTGTATTCACCTTATGTTTCCACTTGATTCTTTCCCTCCAACTGCCTCCCAATTAACTGTGACACAAGGACTCATGTTTATAGAGAAGTGTGAAGAAAAGTTTATCTAGTGTGGCAGAATTAGTATATAGTTTTGTTCTAGGTTCATCGTTAAAATTCTGCTCTCATGGCCATCTATGCCCAGCGGCTCTGTATGTCAAGCGAGGTCCTCATTCCTGTATCTACCTCTCTGGGAAATGTTGACAAACACATACAAACAGAATACATTTGAATAACATTTGAAAAATACCCTTGCAACATTTATATATGTATTGTTGGAGAGGTGCTTGTGGTTCCAAACCAGGTCCTACATAGTTTTGAACATAAAACTACATTTCTCCCTGTGGTATTTCAACATTTGATGTCTTGGATAAAACAAGATTTTTTTTTTACCCCTCTGGGAGGTTAGATATTCTATTTATCTTCCTTAATTTGAAGAGAAAAAGAAGCATGAGATCTCTTGGTCACCATACATAATTTATAGAAAGGTGAATGAATGCTATTTAAAATTGTACATTAATATGGTCACTTATTAGTAAGTTTTCTGCCACTTTTTAATTTAATATGACTTTCTTCTAATGCTGATATGAACAATTCATTTACTGATGGGCAATGAATGCATAATTTAATAGGAATATATAAATACCTAAATTAATTTTAAAGCTGTAAATCTGCATATGACCAGTTAGTTTGGGCAATATGATAGTGAGTGTTTCTCTGACAAGATGCAACTAGTAGTTAACCTATATGCAAACCTGAATTTCCCAGAAGAAGAAACAGGTAACTTTTGCTATAATCACAGTTTGTTTAGGGAAAAGTAAACTAAATAATCACCACTCTTGGAGAATGCTTTAATGGAAACAAGAGAGTATTAATTTGATCCTTCAAGAGTCATTCAGTTTTTAGTTAACACAAGGTCTATCCAGTAATGTAGTATTAATCACTAGATTATGCACCAGAGCTTCCAGACACTTAATGCTTGGGGTTGGAATGTAATTCAGATAATGTCACTTCAAAAACAGAGGCCATGTGCCCACTTGAACAAAAAGAGGATGTATATTAGTGGGTAGAAGCACAGATCCAAGGAGACTTGGTCAAGCAACAGAACAGCTGAAAACATGACAGATTTTGCTCAAAACCACCTGTGTTTTCATTCCATGACCTGTAAGGAGGGACTCCTTTGTTCACAGTTTTTCACCTAAAGTTATTTTGCAGATGTTATTTATTGAGAACCAGGAAAGGGTACAATCCTGTCTTAAAATTTGGTATTGAAAGTGAATGTTATTTGATATGTAAAGTTTAGTCAAGAGCCTAAATATTTTGAAAGAGTATTACTTCACAATTTGATCTAACACTTTTAAACAGTTGGTTTACACTTTTGAACAATAGATAGTGAGAATCTCACACAATTCAATGTCTCTAATTAGTAGGTAAATGAGAATTGTTTGAAATGATACCCAAATGGAAACAGTAAGTTTTATTCTATGAGCAATGGTTGATTCAATGATCAAGATTTCTTTTTCTGTGAATCCCTATTTATTAACTACCAAAAGAAGAGGAAGACATGTAAGCTTCCAACTACTTTCCCACTAACTTTCATTTAAGGTCTCCAGAGGACTCTTTTGAGATTGTGCTCTCAGCAAATTTGCAGATGACACCAAGCTGGGTGGTGCTGTTGACACACCTGAAGGATGGGATACCATCCAGAGGGACCTGGACAAACTCAAGCAATGAGCCAATGGGAATATCATGAGGTTCAACAGGGCCAAGTGCTGGTGCTGCACCTGGGTTCGGGCAACCCCCGCTGTCAGTACAGGCTGGGGGATAAAGATGTAGAGAGCAGTCCTGCTGAGAAGGACTTGAGGGTACTGGTGGATTAAAGATTGGACATGAGCTGGCAATGTGCAATTGCAGCCCAGAAAGCCGAGTGTATCTCGGGTTGGATCAAAAGCCCTGTGGGCAGCAGGGCCAGGGAGGGGATTCTGCCCCTCTGCTCCACTCTGGTGAGACCCCAGCTGCAGTGCTGCATCCAGCTCTGGGGTCCCACCACAGGAAGGACATGGCACTGTTGGAGTAAGTCCAGAGAAAAGTCATGAAGGTGATCAGAGGGCAGGAGAACTTCTCCTATGAAGACTGGCTGAGACAGCTGATGGCATTCAGCCTGGAGAAGAGAAGGCTCCATGGAGGCCTCACTGCAGCCTCCTCGTACCCAAAAGGGGCCTACAAAAAGCTGGGGACAGACTTTCCAGCAAGACCTGTTGCAATAAGACAAGAAGTAGTGGGTTTACGCTAAAAGAGGCTTGAGTTAGATATAAGAAACCAGCTTTTTACAATGAGGATGATAAATCACTGACCCAGGCTGCCCAGAGAGGTGGTACATGGCCCATCCCTGGAAACATCCAAGGCCAGGTTAGGTGGGGGTCTGAACAACCTGATCTAGTTGAAGATGTCCCCACTCATTGCAGGAGGTTGAAATGGATGACCTGTTGTCCCAGTTTGAGACAAATTCAGAGGAATGTCTGAAATTAACATCCTCTGATAGAAGGTGGGTTACAGCCACCCCTCCCCCAGCAGGTTCAGGAAGAAATTCCTCAGAGGAAATTGAAGGGAAAAAAAACCCTATTTATTTAACAAATACACGGGAAAAGAATAATGCTAAATAATAAAACCTCTTGCTGTGGAGAGAAACCTGGGAAGATTTTAAGAGTCCTTTCTTTGCATGTGGTCTCTCCTCTTTGGAGCTGCTTTGGCATAGGCCCCCTCGGGGGGGAAGGGAGGGTGTAGGGTCTCTAGGGGTGTTCTGGTGTTCTGAACAGCTCCAGAAGAGAAGAAGAAAAAAAGCCAAAGTCCCAAGAAAAAGAAGTTTAACTCTCTGACTCTCTCCGGAGAAACAAAGCCAAAGGCTGGCTGAAAAGCAGGAAAAGGGTACTTCCCCTGCTCTTGCCGCCACAGAAGCATGCAGAGGAGTAGCGTGACCTTGGAGCACAAACTGCTTTGAAAAATTCATCTGGCTTGTTTTTTCTTTCTCTCGCACCCCGTTTTAAAGGCACAGAAAAGCAAAAGATTCATGTCTGGTCATAGAATGGCAATAGGGGATACAACATCGTAAGGTCACCCCAAGACACCTGTAAATGTCCCTTCCAACCAAAAATACTCTATGATTCTATGACTACAAAACTCCCCCAGGAAATCTGTGGCAAAAGTATTTCCTCTGTTCTAGCATGTCACTGGAGATTTTAATTCCAAATTTCAAATATTGTTGACAGTTACTGAGTTCTCATTCAACTCACCTCTCAAAAATATTTTTATTAATATTTTCCAAAACTCTGAAAAAAAAAATTCTAACATGAGGTGCTTCTGGCATGTGTAAAGGACAAAGAAAACTAGGCTACATTCCTTATGGGGTTTTTGATTGGTTGGCTCCTTTTCAGAGCTATTCCACAGGGTGAGATAAAGGAGGCCACACAAAACTGACACAGTTTAGAGATTACAGTGATAGACCATTACAATGATTGTAAGTAACTTTTGCAACATTCTGCACATCTTTTTATGTTCCTCATACATCCTGTTTAAAACATTCTTACAGAATTCTTGAAATTTGCATTAATGAAAACACATCTGTGCTTCAGGAATGATAGCATTGTGTCTCCATAACTCACTAGGAAGTAAAAAGCCATGCATTCAAAATAATATGCAAGTAAAAGTTGCATTTAAAACTGTATTGCTACATAATTATCCTGTTTACAGTATCCCCTACAGCTTTTCTCACAGAAAAATGTAGATTTGGAATCTAACTGGAATAAAAATGCCAGAAAGCTTTGGCAAGATGATGGTTGCTGCATACTTAGGGATATTGCATGGAGAAAGAAATGTGTTTGTAATTAGGGAAACACAGAACAGTTCTGATTACATCTAAGAAAAGATAAATAACAAAGAGAATAAATTTCTGAAGGACAGACCATGTAAGCTTAAGTGGATGAAAACTCAGCTTTGCACTATAATAGTTAAAGGAAATACACAGCTCCTCACTGAGCTGGTTCAACAGACCAGCTATTTCAGAGTCTTTTATAGATTTGTTCTTAACTTAAAATATACACACCATTTGCCCTGCAAGTTTCAAAAAATTTCATGAGTTTTCTCTTAAAATCTCTGAGTAAAGGTTACAAAAAGCCAGAAAAACGTTCTTCTGAAGATAGTAGTAATCTTTCTACTGAACTCGGTGGTCACTAAATAGACAAAATTGGTTATATTATGTTTATAATTATAAACATAATATGTTGTGGTTTTTGAAGTGTCCAAACCCTGTTTGATTTTGAGAAAGATTTAAATAGGAAGTAATGTGCTTCTGCATCTTCTGAACAGATTTTCATATCTACCTGCCACTTGCTATCCAGGCACTTCTAAAATGCATCACTTAAAAAATATTTTAAAACACTCTGTCCGACTAGTTAGTGTTGGACTGTTTAGTCTCACACACTTAGACCTTGAGCCGAAAAATTTTTTCAAGCTAAACTGGTGAACTTGGAGAGCTAAAGTAACAGATCTGCTGAACTAACAATGACACAGAAATATCTACATGAGCACGCTCTCTGCAAGCAAATTCTGACTGAGTGAAGCTGAGCAATTGCCTTTTATATCTGACCAGCAACAGGTTGTATGGATCTTGAGACAGCACAGAAACCTGCATTTTGATATGGTTTGAGAAAGCTGAAGCTTCTGAGTGAGTTCCTTGTAGCATTCTCTGCCTCGACATGAGACCACGTTTTCATGGCACACAGCACTGACAAATGTGGTACTGTAGTTTAACTTAGCATGAATAGCCAGGTTTCATCAAAGCACTATTATTCTCTGAAAATGCCTTGAGAGCTTTAAGCCCTTGACTTTTCAAAATGTAGTAGTCAGATCTGACCTCTTTGAGTTGCCAGTTTTTCTAATGATTGTCTTACCTTACGAATTTCACATCCCATTCATAAGGATAGTGAGCAAAAAGATTCTAAGTGCTTTTTCTATGGTACTTAAGAGTCTCACTTGTTGAATGTGTGAATAATTGAAATAATTATTTTTTAAAAGCATGAGTGAGCCAATGGAAAGTGAAGATATTTCATTTTTAGGTTTTTTGAGGGTTAACTGTACAATACATGGTATGTGTTAATGATATTTTTCTCTGATTTATTTAATGATATTTTTCTCTGATTTATTCTGTAACAACCCTAACATTTGTTGGGGGAATGTCACTATGTGATATAAGTATCAATTAGTATAAAGATGTTTTTCAAAAGTTGTAATTACTTTAAAGGATATACTGTAAGGCATTTGTCTGGAAGCATTTAAAAGGTAATATAAGCTCACCATTTATTTTAATCAATCATACTTGCTTCTTTTTCCTAGTGTTTTTCTTCTGTTTTAATTTTTTGAATCTTAATGGTCAATAACAACTTTTGATTTTTCCTCTTTCTTTTCCCTTGACAGATCAAATCTTTTTGATCTTTCAGGGTTTTCAAGTAATGTTCTGATATGCATTCAAAATCTCTTTATACCACAGTCTTCCGAAATTTCTTTTGTTCTTGATTCAAGTATAAACAGTTATGTTCCCTTTAGTTATTTACAATATACTTAAAAATAGCTTCATGTGAGTGTAGCTAGTATACTTTTCTTCTCCCGCATATCTTTACAAACTTCAACAGTACCCACAGTTGACTGAGATCTGAGTTGACAGATGTCCAGATTTAAATCTCAGATATATGAAAAGGAGTATAATTTAAATTAAAATCAAACTGATGTTCTATGAGGAGAATGTTCTGATTTTCAAATGCATATATTGAGACTTGTTGACATAATGACTAAAATGCATAGTCCTGTTTCGAAGCATTTAATCACTTCATTATAAACTTTTTCATTTTGTATTAATTCTTTTTGATATTTTAAATTAATACATGCATAAAACCAAACTATAGTCAGTTGAAACATCTATTGCTATCATTATTCAGAAAAAAGTATATTCACCACTGTGTTTAATAGACCTTTGTCTGAATAAAAGTCAGAAAAACATCCTTTTTATTGCAACTTGTAAAATCTTGGAGTCTAGTCCTTAAATATTCCCTCACTTGCAAGAGTAAATACTGAGAATTTAAATTGCATCAAACTGAAGGATGCTGCAGAAACGAGTGCCTCCATGTTTCTCTAGAGCTATAGAACAAAATGAAAACACTGCCTCTAAATATTTCTTTCCAACAATCTTTAGTGGTTGATTAAATATTTGTGCTGTTCAATAGCAGTTCTGTAGAAGCAGGCTCAATGCTGAGAAACTCACTGAAGTGCAAGACAGAGTCTTATCGTGGCGAAGCATTAAATTCTGCTTATGCGTGAGAAGGCATGGAGCAGTATGTACTGAAGCACCATCTCTTAGAAAGAAATAAGATTTATTTTCACTAAGAATTTCTTAATTTGGAAATAGTCTATAAACAAAAACAAATCTGGTGTGTGAGCTTTTTACATTATTTCCCTCTCTCTGGCTGTGCATGTTTGCTTAGAGAAGTCCTGTGCAGTCTGTTTTTGCAGTGGGCAGTATGCTCACCAGCCATGGCTTATTGCTGACCAGATCACAGTCCACAGTCCTTGATACAGACCAAGGAAGGAAAATGCATTTCAGCATGGAAAGCGGTACTCTTTTACTGTTTTATGACCTTTATTATGGCCTTAGATTTGAAAAATCTTTCTAAACTCCTACCCATATGCTCTGAGTAAAGCAAATGTTTGTGCTGCTTCTCTGCATAATCCCCTTTTCCTTTCTCCCACATCTGCTACTCACCGGCCTTTTCTTCACTGTGATGTGAGTGCTTAGTTTGAAAAGACACAATATATTTAAAACTAGAAGATGTCATTGTTATTCAAACATTTTACTCAGGCTCAAAATCAGGGTTTAGGAATCTTCAGATTTCCTCAGTGGTTTTGGGCAGCTGACTGAATCCCTCCAAGCTTTGGTCTTCTATTTGTAAAAGTGAATAATTATAATATTTAATTTTAGGAGAAAAGTATTGTTGCTTATTTTGATTGAAAGATTTTTTTCCTTGCATAATACTAGGAAATAATATTATCTCATGAATCTTCCACACACTACAAATAATGCAAATATTTTTGAAAGTAAGAATACTGTCTCAAAATGCTTTAAAATTAAATTATATATGAACTGCTGTCTTTGGGGTTTGAGTGAGTTGTACCTTCTGCTGTTTCAGAGTTAGTGGAGGGTGAAATAGTAAAGTAGTTGAATAAAAAGTTCTAAAGCTTTTCTGCTCTACTGTTGAACACTAGTAAGCTCTATGTACCATAAACACAGGAGCTCTCCTTGCTGTCATGTTCATTTGGAAGGCCACATCTGGAGAGAAAACTTATTAAGGCTTGTCCACGTACAGAAGCTTCTATTGGTTTAATTATATAAATCACATTTACGTGACATGTATAAACACTATGCTGTACTGTATCTTGGCAGGCGTATGTTATTCAATTTGCTTCCAAGATTTCAGGTTGCTGAACATCACGTATTGCATGCCCCAAATACAGTGGAAAAAACAAAGGCAAAAAATTACAACCATTTCCCCATTTCCGTAGGTACTGAACCAGGGCATATTTGGCTCTAGGGTTTCTGGGATTTCCTTAGCACTTTGTCAAGTGGAGTAGCCTTAAAAATTGATTCAGAGGAGAGCTTGTCAACCTAAACAAGCATGTGCAGAAGTGGCTTAGCTTGTCAACATACTTTTGAAGCAGGTCTTACCCTGCACGTTCTTGCTTCAGTCTAATGAAGGAGAAAGCCACAGATCCTTTGAATTAATTGCTCCTGTTTTCAAAGGAGTTGTTTATACAGCAGAGTAGACATTCAGTGAGTTGTTTAGAGATACTTACGGTATGGAGATGTCACCAGTGGCAAAAGATGGGAGGACACAAAGGTCACTTGATTTCCGTCCAAACATGCCATTCTGCACACATACAGGATGGCCTGAAGTGGCTGCAGCTTCTACATGAAACTATATGAGCAACCTATTCTGTCTTCCATGTCAGAGCAAACTTTCAGAGGAACCAACATCAGCATCAAAGGGGCGAGACTGCACACCTGCCTTCAGGCACGGTTGGTGCATTGCAAACCAGTTTGGTTTCAGCACGTCAGCTGGCCAGGTATGGCAGTGGTGGTGTATGTTAGTGGACTGACAGCTGGCCAGTGCATTCAGTACCTCTAAAGATGTGCTAGAAACAACATCTAATTTCAGGAAAGATTCACAAATACACTAGGATCAAACTGAACTGCACTCCTACTTCCCTCCCTCAGGTGGGTCTGTGTGATACTTAGGAAGGGAACATTAATAGGTCATCCGAGATTACAGGTATTTGAATATGGATTTGAGATATACTGGTAAGGTAGGACAAAAATCTCATGGTACAAACCAGGGCAAGCCAGTGCTTTGTTTTGTCCCAATAGTGCAGTATGCAGAGCACCTCATTGCCTGTGGTTGTATGGATGGCAAGTGAGGATGGCAAGTGAGGAGTGTATCTAGACTGTCCTGTTAAAAATAAATAGTTCCTGAACTGGCTGCAGAATGTGGAGAATAGGAAGCTGTAAGGGTCAAATACTTGTGTTTGGGAGGAAAAAAAAAAGAGGAAAAGTAGCTGATAAGGCTACTTGATATCATGGTATCGTATTATCACCTGGCACATACTCCCTTGTTGCAGCTTGTTGTCTCTCTTAACACCCATTGCAGTTAATTGTAGCTGAAAAGAAGTATCATCAGAGTCTGTATACAGCTATGGGAAATGGGGAGTCTTTTATTTATTATAGATAATTTACAGATTTGAGTTGTGCCCTACCTCATAATTGATTTAAGACACTTTTGTCCCAATTGGAGGGACATACTGAAATACAGAAGGCTGAAAAAACTGGTTTTAATTTTGTTTAGTGACAGATTTTGCATTGTTTTAATTGATTGTTAAGGCTAAATTCTGTGCATTCAAAATTAGGCCCATATTTTCTAGAAGCAGCTTTAACCTCTTCCAATTTAATATCATATAGAAAACTCCAGCCTTCTAAAAACATGCCCATTTTATGGTCATGATTAACTCTTTTTTTATTCTTTACTGCAGTACCTGCCAGGAGCTGAGAGCTGCAAGGAATGTTCTAATCATTGATTAAATATCTTGCTGCTTCTCATTTTTCTTCCCTTCTTGTTTATAGTTTAAACTCCCACACACATAAACAAAAAACCCAACCAACCAACAACAACAAAACAAAAAACACCCCAAGCTTTCCAAGGGGAAAGTGTATATGTAATGATTTTCAGGGAAATGTATCTATTGTAAATGCAAATTGTTCTTTGTATTAAAAGTGCCACTGTGCAAATGCACAGAAATGAGTTATACATCTCAGCATCAAGGCTGAGGCACACACAAGACTAGACAATTGCTTTTTCAAGTCCACAGGATTGTCCTTTGACACTATGTACAAAGGACATTTACAAATTAAATCCCTTATCATTCTAGACCTTTTCTTAAATATTTTTAGCTTATGCAACAGCGTCTGGTTTAAAACAGGAAACAGGCTTATAGCTAAATGACTTTTGCACATAAATATTTAAACTCTATATGCTGAAATGTGACACCAGAAGTTATCACTTCCCAGTATGCAACCTCTTATGCTCAGTTTTATTTTGGCAGATATAAAATATCACAGAGACATGATAAATGTAAAGTCCTTTTCAGAAAACAAATTAAGCTCTAAAATCACTTTGGAATGCTATAATCTTAATGCAGTATTCCTGCTTTTATTGAATTAGCATGCTTTGGGGGTGTTTGTTTTTTTTTTCCAAAAGTAATCTGCCTTCACATTTACTTAAAGGTTTGATCTAGTCTGCTCCCTCTTCCAATAGAGGGATATTTGCTGTAGATTTCAGCTGATAATTTGTATTACAGGAATATGTAATGAAATAGTGTAAATTCTCTTCATTCATGGGATATCTACAAAAATTAGGAGATACATTAAGCAAAAACTACGTTATCCTGGAATTCAGTGTTGGGCAGGAAGGGTTACAGCACGTAAGTAAAATGATCACACAGGCGGATTGATATGTTTATTACACTAATGCCTTTTTTTTTAATGGTTCTTAGTTGTGCATCCTTACCCAATATTATATTTGTAGTTTTCTTCAGAATATGGACTACATATATCTGCTGTTCTATTTACCCATGTATTTGCTGGTCTTTTTAGCTGGCCCATTTCAGCTAAATAACCTGGCATGTTCTACTACCTTTCCACTGGTCTCATGGATTTCTGTCTCACTCAGGAGTTTGCAGTCGGTTGCAGCAGGCGTGGTAGAAACCAGTTTGAAAGCGTGCAAAGTCTTCCAGATGTCAGGGCCCACAGACTGGTTCTGACAGACTTTGGCATGTCTGAGGAGATCACCGGGGAATCACTTCAGGTTAATCTTAATGAAGGTTTTAGCAATGAATGATTTGAGTTCATTTTGTACCTGTTCAGCACAGAAGAGATTTTGTTTATTACATTCTGTTACATGAATGTTATAAGTTGCATAAAGAGTTGTAGCCCTGCCATTGAAGCATTCCTAAGATAGATATACCTCAGATAAGAAAATGATTGAGAACAGTTGTTCACGAACTGAGTGGGCTGCTTGAAAGGAAGCAAAGGAAAAAAGAAAGGAGAGGCATGGGCAGTTTGAAGGAGGTTGTGCGTACACAACATCTGAGGCTGAGGGCAGGGGAGGGGCCCAGTGCACCAGAGCAGAGTCAGCTCTGATAGAGAAGGGCTCTTTGCTATGAGCAGCTTTGCTCAGAGCTGCTTTTCCATTCTAGTTTAGTTAGACTTAGTCCTGCCTGCCTCCCACAGACCTAGGAGAGATGGAAGTTATGAAAAAAAAAATTATCTTTCTAGCACAGCTAGCAGGCATGATCAGAAAAGAAAGACAGGGAGAGCACTTAAAGATATCATAGTCAGAAAGGAGGACTCTGATGAAAATTCCATCCATTTCCAGAGAGCTTTACAGCCCTGCCGACTTGCAGTTTCAGTTTAAGTAGTTTTAGCTTAAGTACACGTATTTTTAGGGATAATATTTCCTTTATGATGTTTCTAAAGAGCGTCACTTATATAATCTAGGGAATGCACGTACAAAAACTTTGTACATCTAAGTATATTGGTAACAGCAAGTACGGATGGACATGAAAAGGTTACAAAATAGTGCCTAGGTATTCTTATATTCTTATAAAAAGTCTAATAGATTTATTCAAAACTCCATGAAGGATTTACTGTGCGTTTTGAATATAAATGATAGCCTTACTTTTAACAATAGTAACATTTTATCAATGGTATGGAAAAAGAGCTCTGAAAAGCTAATAATGTTTTGCATTTTTTTCTTGTTAAAAGCCAATGATAATTGTGGTCATATTGATTTGGTTCTTAGCAGAGCACAGTTTTGAACCAAATTTGGAAAAGAAGTAGTAATTTCTATGAAATTATTACTGAAAAGAGGAAATATTTTCATTTTTTCTGTGTTTTTTATTCAGACAAAACTTGCACTGGAGTAAAAATGACCAAATGAGCTCATCTGTGATGAAAAAACTTTTTTTGGATACATAAACCATTAAGTAGAATATTTTAAAATTATATTTATTTTTGTTCTCCAAGGGAACTTGTATGTCCAGCAACTGAAAAGAACAAAGAAGTCAGTGTCACAGCTAATTGTTTTATACCTTTCCACTAAATTTTAGCAGATTTGAGCTTGAACACTGCCCTTTTCTTGCTCCACACTGGTCAGATGATAAGGATTAATTTGCTGCGACCTATTTGTTTTGACCTTACTATGACCTTTAAGCATTTTTATCCCTTTTCCTGACACTGTCTGTCATCTACCTTGGGCAGCCAAGTATAACTTCAAAGCAGTGTTCTGTAGGATACTTAGTTTTATGGCATAGTCATTCATTCCAGCACATAAAAGATCATTTGCCTATAAACATTGTTGATGAAAATAGGAGTAAAATGAGTCTGTTTTAAGCTTGCTAGGTTATGTCTTGGAAGAATGTTACAAAAGGAATAAAATAGGAGGCACACACTTCTTTGCAGAAGAACCTGAGTATATATGATATAAAAAATGTCCATTGTGTTGTATTTCAAGAGACAGGGCTTACTATGGTTCTTACTGTGTTTAAAGACATTTTACTGATAAGTTTTCACACTTCTGTTGGAATGTTTTAATCCATCTCTGATTATTACATATGAACCAGAGGTATCAAACCCATGAGTTCACATCTGGCTTGGGCACTTATATGTATTCCAGATTGGGTTTGACCTGTAATTTTTCCCCCTCTCATCTCTGATGATCCCACATGCACGTTACAGGGCTACTCTGACCACTCTGCTTGCACCTGTTAATTAAAGCTAGAATGGAGCATTTGCCAGGGGATACCATTTAACACAGTGATTTTTCTTTCCTTTCGCCATGGCAGGTGACATTCTAACTTCTGCAGGCTCCACATTGCTTGCTTACTATTCAAAAGGAGCACGTGCTTACTGTTCAAGAGGAGCAGAAATTAGAACTTCATGTTTCTAGTGAGGGAGACTCCTACCTTTCCAGTGAGATGCAATATTCTAACATCCCGAATTGTTGGTCTCAAAAGTGTCATATTAAATGGAGAGAAGAGCTATGTTGTAAGAATAATGAGAAAATGGCAGTGCCCTAGCAACTAAATGTCTTATTTGTTCCAGGTTTCTAAACCAAAATCACAATGATATGATACACCAACTCTTAATAACAGCATCTTGGGACCATGATTAATGCAGCTGTCCTAGATTCATGCGGACAAGATTTTTGGAGAGACACATGCAAAGTATGCCCAGATGCTCTCCCGTGCTCCCTCATACAATCCCTCACCTCACCGCAAACCTGTAGCAACTTGTTCTACTCATCTCTTTACTGAGCTATAGATTAGAGGTCTTAGTCTAAAATTCCTATTTGTTTCACAAGATGTCCTGGCTGTACCATGAATATAGGAACATCGTCTTGGGTCCCAGTGCAGCAGAATATTTAAGCATATGCTTAGCTGTAAGCACATGTTTTAAGTTCCAGGAAAGTAAGAATCTAATCATGTGTTGAATCTGAGCCAGAAAATACAGCACAAGGCATGTGTAAGTAAGTGCAAACAGTTTGCTCAGGTTTTAGGGGTATGTTGAATTATTTTTTTTTATCGGAAATGCCGTATAAACAGAGCCAGACTAAGTTTTGGGCATGGATAATCAGAACAATCTGCAACGGCTTCCCGTCTGTGGCTAATGGGATGTTTCTCCAAGCTTTGTCACCATGGCAAATACTTTTTAATACACAAACATTTGCTGCACTGAAAATCCACCCACTCTTGTTGAAAGATGGCCAGGTTTTGTAAAATTGCATTCCAACTACCCTGCTGATTTTTAAGATAAGCCCTTTCAGTTAACATTCCATGTGTCTAACAAAAGATGTGTGAAAAGCACAGTTTATAAGAACACACATGGAATCTTTACAGTTTCACTGTTCTTTACTTTAATGAGAAAATGAAGTTAAAAAGTCTTCTCATATATACATGCATGCAAGCATGCAAACAGAGTTTTATTCACTGTTTTTTCTTTTCCTTTCCTTCTCAACCCTCAAAGGGACAAGCCAGTAACTCCATGCCAAGTTTCCATCTAAACTTGACTTCCCAGTTCTGGCAGGCATTCTGTGAACATGTCGTGTATTAATGAGAGATTAGTCTTTGAGGTTTCTTAGTCTTCACTGAGTGAAATGCATATGCTAGGTAATGAGGGATCTATTTAGTTTTTCAAAGTAATTGCTCTTAGCTTTTCTTCTTGCTTAAATATGAATATATAGTAGAGTAATAATGAATCTGTGATGTTCTTAAGCTCAACACAAATAAAATCTAGATGTTTTTTCTTGTGTTATGGCTCTAGGAAGAATGATCTGTCCAGCTTTCATTTTCAGTGCCATATGGGTCTTTGATACCAGTAGGAAAGGTCCGATCACTTACATGAGAGACCTACATTTAAGAAGAACTTCAGGGAACATTTGTAGGACGATATGAGCAATAGCAGTCCCAAGGGAAGACAACTTACATTTTGGAAACTTGTATGAAGACTTGCAAGCCTTTAACTTGGTTAAGAAAAGAGAAAAAAAAGGGGGGGAAAGGAAGGAAGAAGCAAGAGGGAAACGGGAAAAAGGAAGGGAATCAAATGACTTCCCACTAACTCAAAACCATTCCATTTTATTTTTCAGGTCTACACAGGAAATATTTTTCTGAAGGGTTTTTTTTTTTTTTGGCTATGACCCTTTTATGCTTTTTAGCAAAATCCCCTGGCAGTTTCTTCCTGGGTATGTTATTCTTCTGCCCTTTAAAAAAGTATTTACTTCAGATCTGACTAAAGGGCAAGTCTCCCTTAATGTTATCTTGCTAAACATGAGATAATCTGGTGCAGGCCTATTCACATTCAAATGCTTCATACTTCCTTCGCCAAAAAAAAAATTTACTAAGGCATTACTGGTACATGGTACATTTAATGAAATGTACTGATCCTTACATGGTAAGCTTCTTCACATTTCCACAAAAATACCTTCATAAATTCCTAGAATATCTTCAAGAGAAGATGCCACGTGAATGTAAACGTAAATCCACACAGTCCTCGGATATGGTACTTGTTATCTTCATTCTTTTGAAGTATTATCAGAAATGTCTCAAACAGAAAAGATAATAAATTACCCTGCTCACCCTATGAGGTCACTCCATGAGTTCATACTACATAGGAAATAGAATTTGGAAGACTAATGCCCAGTTTTTAGCACCAATGTCACTTAAACCTTTATAGGAAGCATGGCATTATATTTACAAAGCTGTTGTACGGTTTCAGATCCATTGGTTTGAGATTTATATTCACTGAAAGGAAAAGAAATCAAAATTTCACTTGAAAATGGGGATGTGTTTATAACCGACATCATGTTCTCACATTTGGCCTGAATAAAAGTTGACATGGTCTAGCAGTGATTTTTTAAAAAACTAGCTTTTTCTACTTTGGGTGGTTGTACTACAAAGTATTCTTAGTAAACTTGTAATTCCAACAGCTGAGGCTGATTTTTGGCAGCCATGGCAGAGGGAGATTTGTTCATAAAACTAATATTCTCCCCTGAGTGTGCTAACTTAGATGCCAGTTATAGTGTGTCCCTCATGCCCTAGGACCTCTCCTTACTCTTCTGGGCTTCTTAGCGGCCCATTCTCTGCCCTTTTTGCTGCTACCAGGAGAGTGCCTTCAACAAAGTTACTCCGTACGATTTTAGCATCTATAAATTACTTGCTGCACTGGGAAGGAAAGAGATGAATGGAGCTGTGCAAGTGATAAAAATAGTGGATGTTTTGAATTAAGCATATTCTGAAGCAGAAAAATATTTGCTGTCCAGCCAGGTCAGAGCACAAAGATGCTGATTCAGAGCCAATTTAAGTAAAATGAAAGATTCTTCCGAAAGCTAGCGGGCTTTGGATGAAAACTTAAATGTAGTGGGAAGAGATTCTTTCATTCTGATGTGCACACAAATGAACCAGGAACATGAATAAAACCTCTCTGGACTCAATTTTAGCCAAAGCTTTAGTGGCAGAAAAGATTTCAAATGAAACATTATGCCTTTGTGGGGCAAAGTTGATGCTCTAAGTAACATAATTTAAAGTATTATGAATGACTCTACAGGTCATGTATGAATTTATGAATACAGCCTAAATATCTTAAGGTAGACTGCAAAGTGTCCGTATATTAGCTTGATGCTGGCAGGCTGGCTGTTGTGGCTAAATTCTGTATTAATGCTTGTCAGATATTTACTTTCCCAACTCAGGATGGAGATTTCTTTCAAGAGAAAGAATATAAAAATAAAACAGAAAGAAAAGTCAGTGTGAAATATCGAAGTCCTTTAAAATATTTAAATAACATTAGCACTCTGCTGAAATACTCATTTCCTAATTGCATTGCACACAAAGTCTTGGTCTTACTAAGGCCTCCAATAAATTGAAAGCAGACTGAAACAAGCTTTCATACAAGAAACATCTGGTTATTTAAGTTTCCTTCTTTTAATACTAATTTTAACAACTCCCAAACGTGGATAGAAGTACTACCTTATACTTTTGTTTAAAGTTCATTTCCTGTCCCTGGGATATTCGCTGACCTTTTAATGCTGGCCATTTTGCTTTCCACTTTCTTATTCCTATTCTCATTGACTTCATTCCATTCTTGACCTCTCTTCCCCTCAAGAAAATTAAATGCAGTCCAAAACATGTTGGACACCAATTAGTTTTACAGCTCGTCTTACCTCCCCTCCTACTGCATTCTTCAGTTCATTGAGTCCACTCCACTTTTCTACTTTTGTTCTTCACAAAACTCATAGTCCCATTGCAAAATAAACACTGCTGGCATGAAGTTAAAGTCTTTTTGTCTGCTGTTTTCCTCCTGCTAATCAATATAAAAAAAAAGTGATCACTAGACCCAAAGAAAAATCTGATTTGCTTCTACCTTTTTTTGGAAAAAAAGGCTGCTTTCTCTTTGTGTAGCCATAATATGACAGAGGTTTATGGCACTTCATAACTGTAAATCTCAGCTAAACAAAATGTCAGAACAAAACTTTTTAAATATTTGTGTATATAAACTTTGTATAGTTAAATTTACTTGCTTAACTTTTAATTATTGATGTGTTGAAACAAGAACATACTTTCATCTGTTATGACAAAGCATAGTCTCTCTTGTAATTTAAAAGGATACTATAAAATATAAACATCCAAAATGCAAACACACAATCTCACTTATATTTAAAGCTATTATTTAAAAATTAGACATATTTTGCAATGTTACACTGCTACAAATCTGCTGTTTCAGTTTGGTTATCAGTAGGATTTTGCCTGATGAATCTTATTGGCCTACCCTCGATTCAGTGAGGCACTTGCTGAGCACATACACAGCAAGATTCAGAACATTGTTGCTTGGATGGAAACCACTTCTCAGCTCCTGACAAAGCTCTTCCAGAATAGAAGATATGCAGGCATTTATCTAAGTAAGTTTCTGAAGTACATTTAGTGGCAGTCTGGCTGTCAGGCAAAATATTGTAGACAAAATACCTGGAATTTTGTTTTTCTTTATGCAGCCACAGGTCTTTTGAGCTATTCATCAAAATTTTCCTTTGACTTCAGAACAGCAAGAGTGGACATGAAGCATATGTACATGTGAACTGTCTCATATTTTTAGAAGTATCTTTTATGTGTTACATTCCGTATATATTTATAAATATATATCATACATCTTTATATATGTACAAAAATATTTCTGCCCAGAAATAGTGATGGCCTTTTTAAAATCTCTCTTCTTAATGATACTTGAGAACAACCCTGCATGCTAGCCTAAAGCAACCTGCTTGTGGTAAGACAAAAAACCCCCCTACAGAACTGCCAGTCACTGTAGTTCTTAAAACTTCTCATTAAACTGAAAAGTTTAAAGTTTTTATTTATTCATGCCTATGTGATATTCAGTTGCTTGGACTGATCTGCAGAGGAAAACTAGGAGTCCCCTCTTCTCTCTTAAAAAATCATCCTTCATTTGGTTGTAAATAAATCTTATCACTGTGAGCCAGAGAACATAGCTTTTATTGATTTGTTTTCTTTTTTAGCCATCTTGTAATGTCTAAGCACTCATATGTAAGCCATAGATTACTCAGGAACTTTCAGTATTGTTCACAGAAGAAACTTTTCTTTGTCCACACTTGCAAGAACATTCTATGACTCTTCAAACTAGATATTAGATCAATATGTTTCTGTTTGATATAATCTTTGCAACATTAAAAAAAAAACCTGCTAAAGCAAAAGTGATCTCTCTGTAGTAGTGTTTCCAGTTTTAGGGATATTTTATTTTGCTTTTATCATTAATGCTCTTAGTGTCAAATGAAGAACTATAACTCACATGATTTTGTAAATCTGCCTTTTAAATTTATAGGCAAATATTGGTTTAATGGGTGAATTTGAGATTTAGAAAAGAAAGTGATAGGCATGGTGTACTGGTGGCATATATTCCTGATAGACACTACTCCCATTTTTGTTTCTTGTTCTAACTATGAGACACTATTTTGACTTCACTATTTCCACTTTCTACATATTCTGGTACATTAAGGACAAATCTGACTGAAATTCATACTAACAGACATCTGAAATTCAGAAAATATATTTCATAATGAGATGCTTAAGGCAAAAAAAATAATAAGTATTAAGAAAAATATTACTTTTACTGTAACATGGTTTTGTCTTCTCCTTTCTTTGGGAAAAAAACCAAAAACCACAGAACTCAGGTTTTGTAGGTACAATGCGATAGTTCCTTCACTGTAAATATGCTGATTTGTGATACCTATGGTTCTGCTCACACATTGTTAGGCAAAATGAAATGTTTTAATGAGATGCAAGCTACAAAGGAAAATTGAAGTGGTGAGAATTATGCACAGAGAAGGAAGAACATGCCTCAAGAAAGTGTCAGTGCACCACATGCAAATGTTATTTACCTTTGGGGCATGCAGACGGTTATAACCATATTAACGCTCCCTGTGATCCTAACAGCACTTCTGTACTTTTGAATATAGAATTAATTTGACATAGATAATCATGTCCTAGGAGAGGGTTATAATCACCTCTCTCTCTAAAACCTTGCAAAATCCTCCTAATATTGTGCAGAAGTCTAATGGTGACTTGTCATTCTGCCTAGGCACATTTTCGTGTCAGAATGTTATCCACATTTCTCCAAAATTTGCGCTATAGCCATACCGTTTCTGACTCCCCAGGGCAGTGGATGGGGGAATAACTAAGTAATGCAACACAAGAAAATATGAAAATTAAGTTGGGGGAAAGTAGTCTGTGCTGAATTTACTGCTGGGTGAGAAGCATGACAGGGAAGAAAGCTCACCTCTCTGCTAGACTTAAGAACATATCATAGAGCAGGTTCCCTTTCAGGGTGGCACAATTAATCCACAACCCAGATAATCCCCTACTGGTAATTGAGAGCTGATTATATTGGTGACCTTCTACTCTATTACCAGTGCTACCAATGTTCTTTCCTGCATCCTGAAATGTAGCTTTCCTGATCTGGTGAAAGTCACAGGCACATGAACGTCTCAGACAGTCAGATGAATGGTAAAGATAAAATCTGCCAAAAATGTGAATACACTGTCCTAGGATAGCAAAGATTTGAATGAACAGTAGACTCTCTGTATTCCCTGTGTTCACAGAGAAAGAAAGAAGAAAATATATTTTCAAAAATTGGGCTCCCAAAAACTAGTCAGTTGTGGCACCAAATTACACTTTAATAGATAGAACAACATTTCTATACTCTAAAGGTAGGTAGATTACACCAGATTGCATTTTTTTGTTTAATAAATTCTTTTCCATATGAATAGGAAAAGTGTGAATATGAAAAATATAAAAGAATATATGTACAGTTTAAACTCCTACATTGTATTTTTTGAAGAATATGTTAGGGCAAAAAAATCAAAATGGCAATTGTATTAGACAGAGCCCAAAGAAATCCATAATTCTTCTTTAAATATGTTCTGTTGAACTCGGAAAATGGAGAACAGGATTCTTGTAATGCAGTCTCTTTTTACGGTTGAGGTTTTTGCACAGATATAGCAGTTAGAATGAAACTCTTCCCCCTTGACTTTGAAAAATTAGGATACATTCCAAAAATATTAAATGTAGCCTAAACTTCAGCATGGAGGTTGCAGTCCAAGATTAGCCGCTTACTCATATTAGCTCTTTATTTTCACAGTAATTTTCTTTTTTCCATTTGAATGACTCACTTCTGTTAATTTACTTTCCAGGTGTTTTACACTTTCCTTCCATGGTGCTTTAAATTTTCCTTCCAACTAGAAATTACCTATGTTACATGAATCATCCATGGGCCTGGGGTGTGAAGCTGCATCTGATCAAATTCAGTCTCATTAGAAGTACTGATGGAAAGGGGAGAGTTCAGTGGAGGACGCTCTTCACTGCTGGGCTGCTCTCACGTCCTGCTGCACCTTCCCTGTTACACAGCATGAGTGGCCCATGTAAAGGCTGTGCAGGTCTGACCACCTGAACTGTGACCACACTTGGGTCATTCACTGTAGTCCTAAGGGTTAAGGAGTTAAAATTCTCTCCCTGATGGCAGCCTCCAGGCATTTGTTCCCACAAGGGGGAAGCTATGTTATCCCAACTTCCTTAGGCACTGCTTGTCTTGTGGGTGCAGTGTAGTAATACCCTCATATCCCATAATACCCTCACTTTATAGATACCACTTTGTTTTTCATGTCTCACAGTCCTGCAGACAGTCTTCCTAGCTCACATAGCCAAGTTCTGAGGCAAAAGGCAGTAGAATTTAGTTTTTTATGTGATAATGCAGTTGGAGAAGCAAGTAGAACAGGAAAGAAGTATTTTGGTATGTGGTTTTTGAGAACCAGAAGCTTCACATAGAAGTGTTATCCATCTCACCTTCCTTCTCAGCAGTGCTAAGAATATTCTGGCAATATTTTAATTGTTGGAAAAATACAGTTCTGTTGAAATCAAACTGTTTCACAGGAATATCTCCTTTTTAAAAAAAGTTACCCAAGAAAAATACAAAATATATTTGAAACCTAAGTCTATATTTGTGTGAGATTTTAATGTCAAACCCAAACTGACAGCATGAAAACAAATGTGTGACCATGCCAGAAACAAATGTGTTCAGCATTCATTTCAAAATAAGTCTTATTATCTTGGCTTGAAATTAATTTTTATATATGCCTGACTAACTTGGTGGATAGGAATTTTGCCTGAGAATGTACAAGAACACGCTCCCAAATTATATGAATTATTTAAAGTAAAAAATACTTAATTTACTATCCATACATAAGCCCATTTTTACAAGAAACCTGTATTATTTAACCTGTATTATAACCTGTATTTACAAGAAAATGTATTGGAACATTTTCAAAATACCTGTAAAAACAGTGAAGGGGACATGTGAGTGACAAATGTTAATGTGATGCTGCACGGGGCTGCAGAACTTACAGCTCACACCATTTGGCACTAATGATGCTCTGTGCCTCTCCACAGTGTTTATCACAAACCCCTTAAGAAGCATCACCACAAAATTTCTGGTTTCTCATTGATCTGCACTTTTAAAAGAGTGCTTGGTCTGACGAGATTTATTTAATATTTTCTTCCAGTTGAGGAGAGTTGAATATCACGTGCACAGGCCAAAACAGATTAGGAAAGCCAGAGATGGTTAAGCTGTAGAAGACAGAGTCTTAGGATTGCTGAAACCTGTATTTCGGAAAGATACTGGAGGACCTGGGTCAGTGTTTAAGAAAAGATACCTGAAATGCATTAGCAAACAACAGTTGACTTCATTATTAGAAAGGGAAAGCAATTAGGTTTCTAATGAGAGGTTCACATCATTTAGGAAAAGAGATTCTTAGTGATAAATTGAGGTTAACACATTCATAAACTTTCATTCATTCAAAACTTTGCATGAGATTATGAGCCCTATGAAGCATGATCTAGCCAACACATTTGATACATATAGCCTTTAATTTAACCACGGGAACCAATGGAGATATTCTGGTCCCAAAAACTGAGGTTTAGAAGATTCAGAGTTTTGGGACTGCCTTATGACTATTCAGGCCATTTTCCCTTCAGAATGCTCCAACTTTAGCTCTCATAAACTGGGGATAACATTGCTTAGTGCTCTGCAATCCTGAGTTGAAGAACAATTTAGTAATATAAAAAAGCTGATCTCCTTCCTTAAGTTCACATATAAATAACATATTTGATAAATGTGATATGAAAAACATCATAAATATTTGATAAATTAACTTGTGGAGCTATCTTAGAATTGCACAGTCATTAATTTAACAATACTCATTGAGAAGACCTAATGAAAAACATTTGCATAACCTTTGTTTTTATTTGCTATGGTGAACACCTACCAAATAATACAGCCTTGTGTCTTGCAAGACATCATTTTGAGGGGGAAAAGTGCCCATTTCAAACTGAGAGAAAGGAGCCAAAATAAGGCCTTTTATTGAGATAGATAAATAAGAGTTTATAGCCTTTGCCATGCATTTTGTTGTTCAGTTTCAACAATCCCTGAACACTGTGGCAGATTGTTCCAGCATGTTCAACTGTACTGTGTAACTAGAGCATAGATTTTTAAAGTGTTTCGCCATCATTTAACAGAAGTAATGTTCCATAATCAGATCTTCCAAAGCCAGCAGTCTCTGCTAATTCCAAGATGCACTTAATACTGGCACTGTGGCTAAGAAAAAGCTTAATAACTACAAGTATCTTACAAGCTAACATGCCATATAAGAGTTCCACTTTTCTAGAAGAATACTTTTCTACACTTGAGTAGAAGGTTGTATAATTATCTTAGGTTGTTGAACATGACATTAAAGGAGAAGGTGGGCGAGATCATCTTCTGAAAGCTTGGATGAGAGGATGGAAATGTACTTCATAATAATGAGCATATCAGCACTGCAGTGTTACCTCAGGTCACTGCTGACACGTATGAGCACATCAACCAGTTTTCTTAAGGTGTGAACCCTAAATTTATATCAAAGTTACTTTACATGTACTGTGTTCACCTGTGTGTGTCACTGGGATTTCTGCAAACATATGCCATGTACTCTGAGAAGGACAGTGACCTACATTTAAAAAAAGTTTTCTACATTTCTTTTGCCAGTAAAATTCTTGAATAGGTTCTGTGTTCATCTGGGCATGCAGGGTTTAACTGAGGGAAGGTATTGCAAGGCAAAAAAAATAGATCAGCCCACGTTCGGACTGCACCTGACTAGATCAAATGAAACCTTCTCCATGGAATTGGCTAACTTGAGGTTAAGTGACTGTAATGCAAATCATAGTTTATGGCTACATTGGGGTTTGGGAGTTGTTTCTTTTTTTTTCCTTTTCTTCTTTCTTCTTTTCCTCTTGAGGAATTTTTCCCCATACTAAGGGATAATTGCCAGATACTTAAGGGGGACAAAAGGTCTGGCTGCAGCAGAGAGGGGACTTAACTGCCCTGTTACCTGGGCAAAGGCTAGGTTTTTTTCGCTCGAGCTCTTCGGCTTTCAGAAGAGACGGAGGCTGCAGTCAGTTTTGGGGAGAACCTCACTGCAGATTTCTGCCTTCTGCTACCTTCTTTTTTTTTCCTGCCGTGAGTGGGGATTTCTACTGACTGGAGCCGCCGCTGAGAGGGACCCTTT